>NIPM01001403.1:0-32303 GCA_002738285.1 Holacanthella duospinosa
AAATCTAGCCCATATAAGTGGCTACAAAACTAGGTTACTGCTACTATAGTGTGGGGTTTGGTAACCCATTTATGCTAATTTCAATGACTCTTATATTTAAATTTAATTTGTGCTAGTCATATAGGCTTTTTGACCTTTCTATTATTTCAAGTATTTCTCATTCGTTTAAGAAATAAAGTAATTTTGCAGCTAAACTTGTCNTTTTTGACCTTTCTATTATTTCAAGTATTTCTCATTCGTTTAAGAAATAAAGTAATTTTGCAGCTAAACTTGTCTTTAAATTTTCCATTGGTTATCCTTCTACTAAGCTCAATATATCTCTGTGCTGCTTTATTTGCTCCACCGCTTTATAATATTTGTATCTAGNTTATCCTTCTACTAAGCTCAATATATCTCTGTGCTGCTTTATTTGCTCCACCGCTTTATAATATTTGTATCTAGTTTTGTCTATTTGTGTTTGCAAATAGACATATCTTTACAATTCTTTCCATTATGTCAAACATTTCTTATTGATTCTCAGCTTAAAATAGTTTTAAATCGAAAATTGTCTCCAATTTATATTTTAATAAATTTATTGGTGTACCTTCCACTGAAATAAAAATATCTTTATGTTGCTCTATTTTATTTTTGTTATCAATGTGTTGCTCTGCTTGACTTTTATGTCAAGCATTTGCCATTGATTCTAATCATATAGTAATTTTGCATGTGAAATTGGCTCTAATTTATTATGATATAATATAGTCGAATTAAACATTCAATACCATTTAACCTAACCATAAACAGTGGATCATATTTGTATTCTACAAACAATGTTGGAAAAATGCAAATGTCAGTAAGCTTACTTGTGATTCCAAATAATTAATGAAATAATGTTACAGATAGAGACATCGACTACACTTTCTGATGAAAATGACAACATATATTTCTAGGTGATTATCTATGTTTTTCATCCAGTCGGTAATATGTGTACAAATCTTTGAGCAACTAATTTACACGATCGCACTACTGGGTGCTGATGAGAGAATCTTTTACCTCTAAATTGCATCGTAGAAACCAGTATCTATGTTTTGAAAGTACTTGTGATACCAAGCAATTTTTGTATCCTCAACGTTGCTACTAACCAAGTTTTGTTTTTTGAGAAATAATGCGAAACAATGTTTATTCTGATTTTATTAGAGGATATTTTGTTTCCTCACTTCCGGTACAAAACAACAACATATTACAGGTTTATGTGACTCTGCATGGCTCCATGCGCCATGTCCACATATTATTATCATATACATAATCGTTATAGGTTTATATATCAATGTAAAGTTCTTTGTCTCTGCACATCTCTTCGTATCTCTAGGCCTGTCTATGTAGCTCTACATGCATGTACATAACGCCAAATGTTGGATTCTCTTGTTACTAACTAATACCACTCATTTCAAAATGGGAACATCTATTTTGTACGATTTCATTATCAGATGATGATAAGACAATCATTATCTTTAAATTGTATTCTAGGATCTAGCATTATGTAATGCCTCCTGTTGGGAAACCAACCCCCGGCCTCACATCACATGGTGAACGGGACTGGATTTCCGTTCACCACAAACAACAACAACAACAAAGCTGCTGCTTCCCTTTCACTCTCATTACCCTCCCTATATTAGTATTATTATTATTATTATTATTATTATTATTATTATTATTATTATTATACCTATATATATAGACTTACCTGTTGTAGAGTCTATCCCTGTGGATAGACTCAGTTTAACTTCAACCGTTGTATAAAACGGATCTCTCTCTGCTACTCCATTTTGGAGATTATTATTTTTATTTAATTATTATTAAATATTTAATTATTATTTAATTATTATTATTTATTAATTATTAATTTATTTGTTGATTTTTGGTGATGTCGTGACCTCTCTCCACACAGGACAAGGGTCAAGGCTCATCAAAGGACCTCATTCCCTACACTCCACACTTTTGTCCGTGCAATTCTTGATTTCTCCACTTTGTTGGCAAACAATTTTTTTTCTGTCAGAATTAATGCAAAATAATTTTTGTTACCTATTATTTTGTATTGACGTGACCCTATGGTCCTCGTCACAACTCTATGAATTTCTTTTTGCTGGTAAACGTCTCTACATATCTCTCCTTCTATACTTAACTCTACATGGGTCTGCGTAGTCCTTTGTATCTCTAAGGGTTTGTCGGTAGCTGTATGTCTATTCGAATCACAACTTTGTAGGTTCGCGGTTTTCACGTAATTCTTTTTTATAAGTTAGTTGGAATTATATCATTACTCAAAAATTATCTTCATGTCAGGTTGTTACTTGGATAAAATTTAGTCGCCAGCCCCATTTGGTTGACTCACATTAAAGCAAACATGAACACAACAAGTGCTTTAGGTGCATCCAAGTTTCTGGAATAGTCACGCTTTGTAGCTAATGTACCTTAATGATACTAAAGCTAAAATAATTCGTCGATAGGATTAGATTCTTGCTAATTCGGATTAAATAATCCATAATTCGAAAAAAAAAAGATATACTAATTTTATTCCTTACACCTTTATCAATTTATCAATTTTTATTATGAAAATTTACCTCCATGTTTTTCTAACTTTCTCGGGATCAGTAAATTACGGGTCGATCCAAACGATACTTTATTTCTTATGAAAAGGCATTGAAAATTATAGAGTCAGTTTTATATCCGATCATTCGGATGAATGAGGGATGATTTATTGAAAATCGAGCTTCTCGAACTTAATACATCAGATTTGTTGTACAGTATGCATTGGCGTTTCCGAATTAAGCTAAAAAATTTGAGGTTCGAAAAATCATAACTTCTAACTCGGCTAGAGACATTTCTATGGTTATATTAATAACGAAATAAATTATTACTGAACAAAATCATCTTATCTGTACAAGAATTAAAAACCCCAAACTTCATTGAATGAAAGACATTTTAAAATAATTAATGTGATTAAATCACACCAGAAACCTATATATAATACTCCACGTAATCAGCTCAAATTAGATCTTCCATTTGTGGGAAATGAGTCAAAAAGTAGAGTAGCCGGTGTATTTCTACACTGGACCATGGGTCTCCTTATCTCATAGGAGAGTTTTTAACTCATACTTATTGACCCTGGGTATTAGAGCCTAGCTTGGCTTCTGTGAGATTACGAGTCTCCTCACATCTACACACCTGACGATACAGAACTCCCACACATTTGACAAACTCAATTTACAAATAAAGTTCGAAACTTCAATAACGTTCAAATTTTGATTAGATGTAGTACTAGTAGTAGATAAAATTCTGTATGTAATGTTCTAGTTTTCCCTGAACAATTTGTTTACTACTAGCAAGGGAATCCATGTTGCTCATATTAGTGACAAACTCAAGTTCTAAATTGGCCTTTTTGTTTATTATTGTAGTGTACGTTTGATGAGCGTATCTCAGTTATAGACTGTACAGATGTACGTTTTTAGGTACGCCGAACATCCGTACCCGTACCTCGTTAAAAGAAAGCAGACCCGCTCATGCCCGTACTCGTACTTAGCCCTCTCCGTACTCGTACATTCTGGAAAAATAAAAAGGCTGCATATGCCATTACCCGCATTCTTCTCGAAAAATTTCCGCTCATAATCATAAGCGTTCATGTACGGCAAACCACCCAGGTACGGTGTACATCTTGACTTCGTACCCATACCATATACTCACTCATAATAATAAATTACAGCCGCTCATAACCGTAACCGTACCTTTTCCCCGCAGTACATACTCATACTCGTACTTTCTAAACAAAATTAACTTCTTCTCATACCCATACCCAAACTAGTATGGGTGTGGTCCAAGATCCAGGCGACGCAAATCCAGGTAGTTGACATCACCTTGAAAGTTTATCCAAAATACTACGGTATTGTCGAATATGACCATTTAAGTTTAGTATCTCCTTGTTTAGCATTTTACAAAATTAGATTAATTAAAATCAATTATGGTTAAGTAAGTTGACAAACTCTGTAGTCATAGATTGAGGAAGTTCTTCAAAAGAAACCATAACATCACACCTGAACGAAAAATGAGAATATTAATTCTGAGAAAAAGGTATATCAGAAAGTATAACAAATTTCTCACCTATGTCGCTGTTGCCTTTCCAGAGGGATNAATTCTGAGAAAAAGGTATATCAGAAAGTATAACAAATTTCTCACCTATGTCGCTGTTGCCTTTCCAGAGGGATAACAAAAATTTGAAACGAATTATCAATCGTTGTTGCTGTAGATTTTTTTAGTATCTTCTTTAAATTAACCAGGAAATGTTCCCAAATGAAAATTTGTTGAACTTGTATAGAATGTCGCGTGATTTCCNTTATTTTTATTTAATTATTATTAAATATTTAATTATTATTTAATTATTATTATTTATTAATTATTAATTAATTTATTTGTTGATTTTTGGTGATGTCGTGACCTCTCTCCACACAGGACAAGGGTCAAGGGTCATCAAAGGACCTCATTCCTTACACTCCACACTTTTGTCCGTGCTATTCTTGATTTCTCCACTTTGTTGGCAAACAATTTTTTTTCTGTCAGAATTAATGCAAAATAATTTTTGTTACCTATTATTTTGTCGTGACCCTATGGTCCTCGTCACAACTCTATGAATTTCTTTTCGCTGGTAAACGTCTCTACATATTTCTCCTTCTATACTTAACTCTACATGGGGCTGCGTAGTCCTTTGTATCTCTAAGGGTTTGTCGGTAGCTGTATGTCTATTCGAATCACAACTTTGTAGGTTCGCGGTTTTCACGTAATTCTTTTTTATAAGTTAGTTGGAATTATATCATTACTCAAAAATTATCTTCATGTCAGGTTGTTACTTGGATAAAATTTAGTCGCCAGCCCCATTTGGTTGACTCACATTAAAGCAAACATGAACACAACAAGTGCTTTAGGTGCATCCAAGTTTCTGGAATAGTCACGCTTTGTAGCTAATGTACCTTAATGATACTAAAGCTAAAATAATTCANGTGCATCCAAGTTTCTGGAATAGTCACGCTTTGTAGCTAATGTACCTTAATGATACTAAAGCTAAAATAATTCATCGATAGGATTAGATTCTTGCTAATTCGGATTAAGTAATCCATAATTCGAAAAAAAAATGATATACTAATTTTATTCCTTACACCTTTATCAATTTATCAATTTTTATTATGAAAATTTACCTCCATGTTTTTCTAACTTTCTCGGGATCAGTAAATTACGGGTCGATCCAAACGATACTTTATTTCTTATGAAAAGGCATTGAAAATTATAGAGTCAGTTTTATATCCGATCATTCGGATGAATGAGGGATGATTTATTGAAAATCGAGCTTCTCGAACTTAATACATCAGATTTGTTGTACAGTATGCATTGGCGTTTCCGAATTAAGCTAAAAAATTTGAGGTTCGAAAAATCATAACTTCTAACTCGGCTAGAGACATTTCTATGGTTATATTAATAACGAAATAAATTATTACTGAACAAAATCATCTTATCTGTACAAGAATTAAAAACCCCAAACTTCATTGAATGAAAGACATTTTAAAATAATTAATGTGATTAAATCACGCCAGAAACCTATATATAATACTCCAAGTAATCAGCTCAAATTAGATCTTCCATTTGACAAACTCAATTTACAAATAAAGTTCGAAACTTCAATAACGTTCAAATTTTGATTAGATGTAGTACTAGTAGTAGATAAAATTCTGTATGTAATGTTCTAGTTTTCCCTGAACAATTTGTTTACTACTAGCAAGGGAATCCATGTTGCTCATATTAGTGACAAACTCAAGTTCTAAATTGGCCTTTTTGTTTATTATTGTAGTGTACGTTTGATGAGCGTATCTCAGTTATAGACTGTACAGATGTACGTTTTTAGGTACGCCGAACATCCGTACCCGTACCTCGTTAAAAGAAAGCAGACCCGCTCATGCCCGTACTCGTACTTAGCCCTCTCCGTACTCGTACATTCTGGAAAAATAAAAAGGCTGCATATGCCATTACCCGCATTCTTCTCGAAAAATTTCCGCTCATAATCATAAGCGTTCATGTACGGCAAACCACCCAGGTACGGTGTACATCTTGACTTCGTACCCATACCATATACTCACTCATAATAATAAATTACAGCCGCTCATAACCGTAACCGTACCTTTTCCCCGCAGTACATACTCATACTCGTACTTTCTAAACAAAATTAACTTCTTCTCATACCCATACCCAAACTAGTATGGGTGTGGTCCAAGATCCAGGCGACGCAAATCCAGGTAGTTGACATCACCTTGAAAGTTTATCCAAAATACTACGGTATTGTCGAATATGACCATTTAAGTTTAGTATCTCCTTGTTTAGCATTTTACAAAATTAGATTAATTAAAATCAATTATGGTTAAGTAAGTTGACAAACTCTGTAGTCATAGATTGAGGAAGTTCTTCAAAAGAAACCATAACATCACACCTGAACGAAAAATGAGAATATTAATTCTGAGAAAAAGGTATATCAGAAAGTATAACAAATTTCTCACCTATGTCGCTGTTGCCTTTCCAGAGGGATAACAAAAATTTGAAACGAATTATCAATCGTTGTTGCTGTAGATTTTTTTAGTATCTTCTTTAAATTAACCAGGAAATGTTCCCAAATGAAAATTTGTTGAACTTGTATAGAATGTCGCGTGATTTCCGCTTTATCTGTGAGTTCCTATTTGTAGTAATCGTAGTTACTTAAGGGACTAGGCGTGTAGAAAATCTACTTACCTTGATATCACTGACAGTATATCCCAAAAATACATCAATAAGTACTAATGTTACAACACTGCCAAAAAGTACATAAAGTACTTGTCCAGTCCAAATCACAAGTTTATCTGAATGTGCTTCGGTTCCTACAGTTTTAGTTTCAAAATCAAATTCACCATGCATCATAATGAGAAGTCGAAACAAGGATCTTGCAAAAGTTGAAAATTCTTTGGGCTGTAAAAGGCAAAAAAATATGTAATATAGTATGAATGAAGATTATATCTATGAATTAAGATTTAGTGCCATATTTATACCTGAGGGAAAGTAATGCTGAAACAAATAGCAAATCCCAATATTATAGCCGAAAATGTTGTAATCACTGACAAAAACCGACTCATAACTTTCATATACACATGGATGTAGATTGAGTGGACGAATGAATCCCAGTTGGAGTCGCCGATGACTTGAAGCAATAAGATTGAAGCTAACAGAACCCCGACCTAGAAAATGTTATTTTAGTACTTTTAATGTTAATTTCATTCCACAATTTAGTCAAATTAGGTTAAAGTAAAATAAAAATTATAAAGAAGCCTTTGCAAACTTTGAAGAGAAACAAATGAAGATATGATGGACCACAAAATCAAACATTTGTTTGTCGATTTGAGTGTTCCAGATAGCAATGAGAGATGCATGAAGAAGCAAGAATTCGAGATGTTCTGACATTGCAGGCATTCCTTTTCATGATTTTTGAAGGAACCACTTCAAACTTAAACAATTTATAAACTATGACTAGTAAAATTTATAAAATATAGGAGACTATTTGTAAGTTTTTCTAATTAAATTATTAAAAATCTATTATTTCTGAATAGGATAGAAAAAAATGGGTAACAATCCATAGTAACTGCAAACACAAAAGTATTACATTGATAGGCTGAGATAGGTACAGAGATAGGTAGATATCCCCCGATGGTTTGGATTATGTATAGGCTTTGTCTAGGACTTATAATCCATTCTCACTAATTATGGGATATAGTTTGTAAAATCGATTAGAAAAAAAAGATTTTGAGCGCAATAAACTAATATAAATAACTCTGTATAACGCAGTGGGAAAACTCATATAATAATAGCGTATTTACAGATCTGTGACATATGTATTGGCACGCCCAAGGTTGCTATGAGGAATTTTGAAAAACATCTTTGATGCTTTTTGTAGATTTCTCATAGCCACTACTGTGTAAATAATTAGACATGAATTTTTGATAAAATATAAAAACTGAAGCAATCATTTAAGCTCGTAGTATTCGAACCTTCACGTTCTTATTCTTAACTGACCTAACATTTAATACACTTACCACAACTCTAACTACTACCGCATGTCCATAAAGTCCCTACGCAATGGAGAAAGTATTGCTAAGAAAACAAGAGCAAAAAAAACGCGTGGGGTTAGTCCCTCAATGCAATCCTCTCCACTCAAACTCAACATATGCAAATTCTCTTGAGAGGAGTTTCTGGGGATGGGAACTCATTTTCTCAACTGCGTAGTGACTTTATGGACACAGGGTATAGTAGAACTGTAGTAGAAGTACAGTGAAACCTGTTTATAAGACCACCATTTAGGAGCCGTCCAAACTGTGTATTATAAGCAGGTGGTCTTATTCAAAGAGCCCTTTTATAAGACCACTCTGTGTCTTATAGAAAGTAAATGGAAAATTTATTTTGATTAAATCGTTTCTGCAGTAACTTAATGCAAGTGTTTTGAAACTAAATTGCACTGAAATATGCTGTAATTTTAGGTTGAACCACTTTTTGTTCCAATGCCGCTCTTTCCAAAACAGAAATATGAAAACAATCTTCACCTTACCTCGTGTCATCTCATTCTCCGATGCTACCTAGACTTTCCACTTCTGATTTGTGTAATTATATTAATTTTGTCTTTCAGATTATATGACTTACGGTTTTTGACGGATGTTGATTGTTATCCATTTTAAAAGAATTGACAATGACTTAAAAATTTTTGAAAAATTAAAGTTTGCAAATGATAAGTTTAAGTTTTGGCTCCAATTTTCGAGTAAGTGGTCTTATAAGTGAGGCATTTTCTTCGAGTTGCGTATAAATTTATGTGTCTTATAAGTAAGTGGTCTTATAAAAAGTGGTCTTACAGAGAGGTAACTTAACATTATAAACGCCATAAGACGCACAAAAGTTTTCAAAAGTGTGTCTTATAGTTGTGTGGTCTTATATACAGAGCTCTTATAAATAGGTTTCACTGTATATACTCCACTTATTTCACATTTTTCTACCGCTCATTTGAGAGTTAATAGTTGTTGTATGTAAATACGAGATATTTTATTCCTGAGTCCTGTGCCACAATGGTTTGACAATTTGACTATTTACAGTCGACAATGACAGGTAAAAAAAAATTGCGCGCCACAGAAAGAATTGTATATTTACATTACTTTGACAATTGTCAAAAAATATTTTACAACTTGACAAGTAGTAGTAGCTCAGCCAACATAAATGGGCCAGAGAATAAAAAAGTTAGTTTGCTACGATTAATTCGTGAAAAACGAGAAACACTTTTCGGAAGATTTAACAGTCAATTGACCAATGAAAAAAGTGACTAAAGTCACTATGGATGCAGTAACTCTCTTGATACATCTGCGTACGGTTGATTTCGACACTCCATGCATATCAGCAATTCCATGATATTGGCCTCCTTTACCTTTCCAGTGCAATGTAACTAAGAGTTGATATTGTGGAGACAAGGCCTTGCTTTTGTTTGATTTATGAGCAATTACAGTTCTAATTAATTTTAGGATTTCTTCCGCTGTTGTACGATTTACTCTAAATTTTTCTTTGAATCCAAAGTCCGTTGACGGGACAAAGTTGGTTCTATCCTTGAATTCTCTTTTCATAGGTAAAAACTCTAAGTCAATATCATCACTATCACTGCTACAACTATCACTGACACTTATTGAGGCCATCATGAGCTAAATTGTAGTCAGTATATTTAGTTATTTAAATTTATCAAACAAATTGTCAAATTGTCGCGACAATTTGACAATTTTGGATTGTCTGTGACGCGCAAAATTATAATCATTCGACAATTATTAGTAAATTGTCAGAATCCACCTGTCAAATATAAAAATTCTGTCTGTCATTGTCAATAGTAATTGTCTCCATTGTGGCGAAGGTTTTAAGAATAATTGTCGACAATTCATGGGAATTGTCGAATTGGCAAATCATTGTGGCACAGGACCCTGGTCTTTAATGGCAAATTATCAGAGATTTTGAAAATGTTTCCATTTCAAAATGCCTTTATCCTATGCTAAATTTCAACAAATGGAAATAAAAAGCAAGTAGATAGAACAGAATAATACACTATTTTTCTTCAAATGCTGTACAAAAATTTTGAAATATTAGCATGGAAAAAATTTAATTGATAAAGTAGAAAAATTATTTAGTTAATGTAATATGGAAAACATTTAGCTGTATGATATAAAAATGTACTTAGGATAGCACCGAGAATCGTCGTAAATGCAAATCAAAAATACTTGTTTTTCTTTAGTAATTGCATGAACATAAACCATGATTCACACCAAAGGGACATATGAATAGAGTGTCGTAAAACGTGAATATGTGAAGCAAAACAAATACTTCTGTAGTGATAGCATTATGCGACGAATGTATTATTTCTCATTTATAAAGTTTAAATCTAATCTAGCGTCAACTTTATATTCGAACGTAACTCACAATTGCAACCAAGTAGTGATAGGAATTCAAACTTGTCCTTAGAGCAGGTACCGTGCTTGAAATGAGTGCTATAAGAAAAAATAAAATCCGTGTCCATGCACCCATTCCCAAGTAACTAAACCAGTATAATCGGAATCCACTAAGTTTCATAATTTTTGGCACTTTTATAATTTCACCCATCAGATAGGTTAGGTTAAGGCAAATCATTAATGGCAGTAGTACATATGTCACACTGGACCAGACGCATTGAGTAGTTGAAAATCCGTTAGTGGCGTTGGCGTACAGCTCATGTTCAATAACACTCATATTCTCAAAAATAGAATTTGTAGGTACACTTTCACTATTGTTAGTAAAGCTTGTGGTTATATTTCCAGGAGTCATGTGTGGACAATCCACGAAGTAAATACGGAACATGAGTGCAAAGTATATGAGATAGCATATAACTCGTACAGCTGAATTTATCCATACAATATGCTTCATTCGATTCCATTTTAAATTCAAAAATAGTCGTGCGACAGGGTGTGACAAAATTTCTGCACATGCCTTCACATCACTGTAGACTAGAGATGCTAAAATTTGCATTTCCTCTTCTCGTGGCTCTAGCTTTTGTGGGTCTAAAGGTGAGTAAATTGTAGAATTAGGAGATGGAGATAAATTTCTTTCGGCTGAAAATTCTGTCAGTTGTACGGTTTCTTTGTCGTCTATTTCTACGGCATATGTCGCTTCTCTTTCCAACTTCCTTTTGCTACTTTCACCAAATAGATTCCGTGGATTAAGTCTATTCTCTGTTTGTGTTTGTAAGTTAATATAAGTTGATAGAATTCTGTAAGGAAAGAACTTGATACGACCTTAAATAACTAAAATTTTGAATTCTACTGACAAAAGTGCATAATTGGTTTCAATAAATGTATTAAATGGTTTACCTACCCAAAGTCAACGTTGAGGTAGGTATTATCTCCTGTGACATACCCGTTCACTGTAACTGCTTTATCCATTATATAAATTGCCAATTTAGGGAACTTTTGATATATCAATTGTAAAGGAAATTCACCTTGGTTATTCCTAGAAAAAAAATATATTTAATAATAAAACTGTAGAGTTAATAAGACTATTTGCACAGTCGAGTCCGGCATAGTGAATCAACGGACTTAAGAAATCCTTTCGCTGGAGCCTACCATTGCTGTAGCCTTACAGTAAATTTTAGGATCCAGTAATCATGCTTTCAAATTAATGAACTAAAATTAGAAACCACACTAATAGAAGCGTACGTACTCAAATGAATTTAAATAAGTGCATTAGGTACAATGTGTTAAAATAATCAAAAATTGATACCTAGGTGTTGTTGTCTCATCCATTGGATTTTTCGTAAAAGTGGCTCATAAATTATGAAGAGGAAGCTGGACCGCCCCGATGGAGTTTAATCAAAAAGCTGCTTTTTTTAATTGAATAGATGAATGTTAAGGCAAAGTTAAATGTTTACAATAAATTAAAATTTCTTTTGTGAATCGGCAAGTGCATCGGCCAATTGATATTTTGATTCTTATCTCGATGACCATCTGAGTAAATGAGCACACCGGCGATCGATACATCTGGGCAACACTATACGAAACGATGTGCGTCACAGGGCGCAATCTATAACTCCCTCAAAAGCAGCATCAACGCCTTTTTATCCTACTTGGTGAAATCGGCCACGCTATATGCCGATGGAGTCTGGGCCCAAGATATTGATGAAATACTTGAAAGAGTATATTAAACAAGCTTCAAACTTTTGATTATTCTACCTGTAAATGTTCTAAAGTATTTCGTTCGTCTAGAAGCCAGAAGGCATCTACTTATGTTCAACATGAGTACGATGCTCAATGCTGTATATGCCTTTACAAACTTTTTCAAGAAGTATAATTTTTGCCTTGAAGGTCATATTTAGCCAAGCTTCATTTCCAACGGCTGTGAGTTTGTCGTTGCTTCTACATCAGTTATTTACAGTTTGAGTTCATTGTTTAGTCTGCGGTTTAGATTACCGTTCGACGCCTTAGTTGAGTAGACTTCTTTATATCACAAGAAATATTCGAATACGTAATTTAACCATTCTAATTTAATCCGTGCTAGGAAAACTATATAGGTCCATGCATTGAGAGCCTTACACAGAAGCAAAATATTAGATACTGGCAAGAGAAAGCAACACTTAAGTAGAATGGTGGAGAACTCTGGTTTCAGGGATGAAAAAAGTACAATTTGGCTTGTACCAATAGGGATCTGGTCATTTTGGTATCACCATAGCAGTGATTAATCTACCATGAATCGGGGCTCTTTTTATTAGTGTGTAATATATGTGCTAGAATTCTCTACTATGTAACTAAATGCTAAAGAGAAATGAACAAAGAAGATTTTGGATGACTGCCTGCTTCCATTTTTTCACCTGATGAGACAAGGCAATGTTAAAGGGTGCTCGGGAAATTTTTAGTAAATGGTGAACGCAAATATTCAATCCAACGTCACAACCACAACTCTATGTTGTTGTAGAAAGTCACTTGGGGCAAATCAATTTTCTCCTCAACATTAGTCTCTAACTTGATGCGTAACTCATGAAATTCAAAATAATTTTTTAAATAAGAAGGAATCCCTAATACAACAGTTTAGCAAGATACAACTTAAACACGGGAGTGGGTTACATGATATTTTAGGAATCGTATGGTAANTAATACAACAGTTTAGCAAGATACAACTTAAACACGGGAGTGGGTTACATGATATTTTAGGAATCGTATGGTAAACTAGCTAGTGTTAAACAACCAATTCCTGTTCATTTTGGAATGTAGATTGTATGGCGAAGAAATACTNCGTATGGTAAACTAGCTAGTGTTAAACAACCAATTCCTGTTCATTTTGGAATGTAGATTGTATGGCGAAGAAATACTTAAAATACGTGAACTACGTTTATACTGATATGGCCAAAACGAATGAACAAAAATTTAATACATTCATGTTTGCGTTAGTAAGCTGCATGGGTCAGCTGTTATAAGTACACATTTTTGTTTTTTGGATTTGGCCATTTCGGTAGTAAAATCCTAGAAAAAAAACTCAATTGAATTTTGAGCAAGTTAAAAAGCAGAAATTCCTATGAAGGAAATATTCAAAATAAAAAATTTAGAGCCAAGTCTTAGCTTCTCTTTGCGAGTTTGGTCTAGCTTCTTTGATTTCTCAAAATTGCCTCTTTTGTATATAGTTAGCTGGTATTCTCCAAAGTTATTCGATGAACTAAATGATGTATAAAAATTTGGCAACTCATACTAAAAGTTGAAAGCGGAGAGTATTATTTTTTTCTAGAGTAAACAATGATTTTTTGGAACCAACAAATTTCCTATGTGCTTTGATGATCCAGGGTATTTGAGGTTATAAACGACCTCAACTTTTGGTATTCAAAACATCGAAGGCCATTAATTTATATCTTATTTGACTGCATTGTTGCGTTCGAATAGTTTATATTGGGTAAACCATAATACATTGAAAAAGCGATGCCCCAACCTAGGACACACATACATATATAAGCACACCTGGTTATGCAAGCTCTGTTATCTTCTTATACCACAAAAATTTCAAACAAGGTTGACGTATAAGATTGGTTATCTAATAAATTTCCCATTATTCAATTAGCTAGAAGGTGACACATTTCAGACATTTTAAGCAATGCTAAAACTTTCAAATCATCATATAAAAATTCTTAGCTTACGGTGGTGGGTAAACTTTTATCGTTATATATTTGTACAAGCATTTAGCATTAGCTTTTCTGCGCCCGGTGACTATTGCTATCCATGCTTAGTTATTCTATATAACACTACTTTCTAGTCTCCCAAACCTCATACAGATTTAGCGCCGGATATATATTTTTGATTAAATTTTCGTCTCGACAATAAATTAGCATATTGCAAACTTTGTCTAAAATGAACATATTATTCCCTATTTGGCTTAGGCTGTACAAAACATCAGTTACCAGGTGGACTAATTATAGCAAACCTCTGCTAAGCTGACGTTGGTTGAGAGCAAGTCCTTTTAGCGGTCCTCGTACACATACCAATGGCATGTTACCTAGATTTAGCCACAAAATTAGTCGTCTACCACAAAACAAATATTCCGGTTCCTCTGGGTTTCAGCTAATCCAAGATTTACTGTATTCTTGTCTTGTGCCTAGGGTCAGAAGAGGTTAATTATATACGGTTATAGTAATTTTACAACGCCACATGAGACTAAAAAAGAAGTTGCACATTCCTAAATCACAGATCTTACAGTGTTGATGAGGTGAGCTCTATATGCATCTTAAAATAGCTAATAAAGTCATATGCAAATTTTAAGAACAATTTTTGACGGTTTATAACAGATTTTTCAGTCTCAGGCCCATTAATCCAATCTTGCTAAATTACTCAAATATAGATTCCATGCAACGATGGGTCTGCCTCGGCGGCATCGTTTTTACTTTGGCAATCAAAATTCGTGAAATATTTTCTTCGCTATGACTGACTGAATTTACGACTTAGAGCTTATTTCACAGCTTTAGTCACTGTACCAGTAAACAAGTATAATGCAGCCTACCTTAGGGTAGCGCTTAATTACTACATTAAAACTTTTTTAACCTATTCAGTCTATATCCGGATTGGGTCAATTCACGAGGCGACTTATGCGTGAGGTTTTAGGGTATGAATTAAGAGTGTCATAATTCTATGACAACCAACTAAAATTGCTAAACAAACGAAATTGGTGGTTTAACAAGTGAAAGAAATAATGGATAAAAATTAATATAGTATTTACATAAGAAAAATATCAGCTCCTTCAAGAATCAACTTTTTTGACACTTTCATTAATTTTCTTCGAATAGCCAAATGAAGTGGAGTATTCCCAAATGCATCTCGAGAGTCCAACATCTGTTCCTTGACTCCAGCTTCCAGTGCATATCTCAAAACAATGTTCATGCACTCCGTTGCTATAGTCCAATTAGAGTTTGTTTTCAAAAATGTAAATCTGGTTTAATGTAAATGTAAAGTAAGAAATTAAAGTTTCTTACTTTTTGCATTTATTGCAACATGTAGTAATGTTTTATCAATCCAGTCTCTCTTATTGAGCAACGCATTTTTCAAACTAGCCCTAATCATACTAATATTTTCTTTGATGTGGTTATCCAATTCATTTGATCCTCTTGCAAATGCATAGTATGGCAGATGCATCAGGACACACTTTGCTGCCACATCACGCATGAGGTGTTCCATCTTGGTGACATTTCCGATTTTAGCTGCAGTGAATATCTGTAACATGGACGCAGTGGATATACGTATATTCAGCCGGTTCTTGGGATCCGAAATACTTTGTCTTTGGTCAGCCTCAAGGGAATCAACTNTGGTAAACGAACCTCATTTTTCAGCTTTGCAACTTAACCCTACTGCCCAACTTATATGAATTAAAAAATTAATAGTCAAACGAGTGTTTGGATGACATTTACGTTACATGATTTGAATTGTTGGGTGCAATTTCTCTAAATATTTATAAATTATTTCTAAATATTTATTATAAAAATGAATATTGTTGCAAAAAAATTTGGGGGTTTATTTATAAATATTAATTAATTTTTGTCTTTTATTGTAAATATTTTGTCTGCCTTTGGTTTAAAATATAGGGAAACTACTTTAGGCCCCATATTCTTTACTGGAGAAAGCAGGAACATTGCTAAAATTCACAGGCAAATGCTGTATAAGTAATGTTTAAATTACTCGTATGTACAACATCATATTTTATGAGGAAATTTACTTTACTATTCAATCGGCAAGGAATCAGTTTCACTCTTATTCCATTAATTTGCAGCTATGGTGTAGAACTCGGCTTTTTCGGCTTAGTTTTGTATTTTCGATTGCATGCCATTAATTTAATTAATCGTTGTTGCCAAATCTATCTTTCAATTTTTAAAATTTTGTTTACAACAAAAATTTACACTAACATCACCTATTGTTTCAGGTTAATCACGTGTTTCGAATGCGCGTTATAAGGTCAGTACGATTTTTGCAAATTTTTTTTGGTTAAAATAATCACAAAATTTTTGAGATTTTGACTAGTTAAGCACAAAACGATAGGTAATTTCAATCATACTAGCCTACACACGATTCTGATAGCCTGGTAGACTATTAAATAATAGTGCTATGTACCAAATTATGTGTTAGTTAATTATTGCTTGAATTAATTTTCAACTAAACAGCAAAATGTTTTTATAATTAAGATAATGTTGAAAATATGCTTGTATAAACCATGTACGGTTATTGTAATCAGCTAAAAAATTTCATCTTTTTTTTTTGCAAATTGTGCGCAGTTGAATACTTAACTGTACCTTCATTCTGCGATGCATTGTTCCCGTACCCCGAAGATACGGCGCACAAAGATACGGCGCACGAAAATACGGTGCGGAAAATACGGCACCAAAATTACGGTGCCGAAAATATTGTGCCGAAGATATGATGCCGAAGTTACGGTGCCAAAATTATGGCACCGAAAATACGGTGCCTGGAAAATACGGCGCAAGGAAAATACGGCACCTGGAAAATACGGCGTCTAAAAAATACGGCGCTTAGAAAACTAATATGTTGTGGTTTATCACAAATATGCAAAAATATTTCACCAGAAATGTATAAAAAAAAAGTTGAGAACTTTTTCCTTTCCTACTGGATGAGTTGATGCTATATGTTATACGTATATATATATAACATTTAAAATCGTAGTAAAAACGTTTAGCATGATGTTTTTCGTGATTGCGTAAGCAACCAGTATTGTTTTGCTCGTATCCAAAGTGAAGACAAAGATACTTGTATTGGGATGATATTTATACACAGGAAGAGAATAAAATTTGAGGTAGATTCAGTAGCGGATACCAAAAGAACTATTTTCTTACTAAGAAAGGATTGAGATCAGGAACAGGAACAGATCAGGAACAGGAACAGATCAGGAACACTGCTTAATAGTGATGATAGAAACAGGTCAAAAACAGGAACAGATCAGAAACAGTGCTTAATAATGATGATAGGCACAGGTCAAGAACAGATCAGGAACAGGAACAAGTCAGGAATAATGATTACAGGAACAAGGTTGACAGGAACAAGATTGACAGGAACAGGGTTAACAGGAATTGATTCAAGTATTATCCAGTCAATAGGTGCACTAAAGTGATAATAACTTGAAAAACAATCAAAACTGTTAATAAAAATAATCACAATTGAATATGTAATGAGTGTAATTAAAAATTAAGAGAGCGAAAATGCGCACGATCTTCCCCTTTGAATTCTAATTCAACACTGATTTAATTTAAAGGAAAATGGGGTCTTATGAAATGCATAAATAATATTTATAAAATAATAAATAAGTTTCAATAGGTATTGTTTCGTTGGCAACGCGAACTGAACAAGTATGTTATTTTCTTCCAGCGTACCGGGTCCAAAAGACCCGGAACGCCATAACCCTCGCGACATAGTTAGTGAGGAATGCAATGACATATCAATACTGATTTTGTGTATTTTTCATGTTAGCTCGAGATCTGTATGATCCATGTTTCATGCGTCATATTTCCCAGGTGCTGTATTTTCCAGTTGCCGAATTTTCCATGTGTCGTATTTTCCAGGCGCCGTAATTTCGTTGCCGTATTTTTGGCCCCGTAATTTCGGCCCCGTAATTTCGGCCCCGTATTTTCGGCACCGTAATTTCCGCACCGTATTTTCGTGCGCCGTATGCGCCGTATTTTCTTAGAACCCATTGCTCCTTATGGAGAAATGACGAAATATTTCTGAAATGAGACGGTTTATTTGAGTTCTACAACGACAAAGGTTAAGCAACATTTTTTCCGTTTAGAATCGACCCTAGAGGTCAAGAGTGATCGGGTCATGGGCGAAATTACACTGAAATATCAGATGTTTAAATACATGGTTTGGAATTTAAAACCATGGAATGACGTCCCTATCAGGTATTATTAATCATTTACAAATGGTTTTTAATCATTATATCTACCACTATTATTTAATAGCCTAGCGGTATTTTAAATTCCTGTACATTTCTGTAAGATTTATGGAATTTCCAATCCGGCGAATTTGCTGTCTTTTTTACTAACCAAAAAATTTTTCAATCATATAAACTTAATTACAAAATCATTATGTTAGTAGGTAATTACCAAAATGATTTCATTAATTCAATAAAGTAGTTCAAGTATACAAAATACAAGAAGTTCTACAGATAGATGGATTTAAGACAAGTATACACAAGTATGAGTAAGTAGTTAATAAATTATTTAACGGAATTAAAATAGTTAACGGAAGTAAAAGTTTGATTTTCAATTTAATTGCGTAACTCTTTCTACCATCATTATTCAAACTAATTGAAGGTAATATGTCATCTGATCAAAATAATTCAAAGTTCATAATCTTCGTATAAACTTTTGATTAGGTGATTTTATATAATTTAGTTCAATAATATAGAATTTATACTTACTGTGTTGAATGTTGGAAATCCTTTCCTGTACAATTGTTTGGCGAGTGTGTCAACATGAGGAGTACGTTGTATAAGATGTACCATAAATGTGTCCATGTCTTCCATGGTTGTATCAATCTTTTGCCAAATTATAATTATCTTTTAGAGAAACTGATGTGGATGAATATCTTAGTATGATATGTTTAAGAGAGTCAGAGTAAACTAACATTACCGATATCACTACTGGAATTGAGGTTGTAGGTAGCCTAACGAAACTGTGTTATCAGCACTCAAAGATAATTTTTAGCATCAACAAATATGACAATACAAACAAGTTGTGGTTCAGACTTGCAATGTTGTTTTATGAGTCACATTGCATTAGAAACAAATTCTTTTATATTATTCTATTTATAAAATTTTATCATGTACATTAAAGTCACGATTAAGAGATGATGTTTGAACAACTCAAGAAGGAATTTTTATACCATGCGGGTATATAGTTTACACTGAAAAAAACGTCGCAAAAACCCGCCAAAACTTTTATGCTGCCTTACGAAAATGTAGAAAGCAAGAAGCAACAGAAATATTCGATGTTAACGTATTACCGCTAATGCTAACGCTAAAAAACCAACTTTATCTTTGGAGTTCACGTTTACGTTTGAAGTGGGTAACTTTAGGTTGAAAGTTTACGTCTGTTACAGGACATTGAGACAATAATAAAATGACCAACGCCAAATTTTAAAATTTGTTTTAAAATATTTAGATTGATTTAGTAAATTTTTTAAACCATAACCAATTATAGGGACACAGCTTACCAAATTGATTCCATATTTAGAAGATGATTAACAAGAGAAAACAATAATTCTTTGCTGTTCAAATTTATACGAACCATTAGTAGTCTTTAAATTTCATCATGATAAATCAGCTCAGTTTGTTGAGTGACGAATATTGTTACCTGTATTTTAGGTTTTATAATTATGGCTTAAGGCTAAAAAATGTTTAAGAATTGGTTTGTGTCTTAATATGTAATGGTACTCGTCTTGGTGATATGGAAGCCCTCTGTATTCTGTTAGGAAGATTAACATATACTAACTGGTTCGCAAAGATATAAGTTAATTAAAAAATTCTAAAATATTTAAGTTGCAGTTTTATTATCGTTGAGATCTGTTGACCTTATTTTTGGAAGATAAGTTGTGAACTATCAAATAATTTACATGTAATGGTTTACCGTATCAGAAACATATTCGCAATTTGAACCGTCTTTCACAAAAGTTGGAGCGAATATAAAAATTTGCAAATGCAATTCAACTGAAGGGTTCTCCGTACAAAAATCTGTTTTGAATTAATTGACGGCACTGTTTGTCCAATCTTTCGTTCATCATATTATCAGAAACATGTAGGACTTTTTACATTCATTACTGTTTTAAATATACTTACTCAAGATTTCAATTTTAGTATTACTATGAACACGAGGGGACAAATACAATCATATTTCAATTCAGACATGGCACAATTGGGCCAATAGTAGGGCCTGTTGAGGGTAGGATTTACGACTCATTTCTGTTAGCCAAAAGTGGAATAATTGGAGAACTGGAGAATTGATTTAACGGCGTCATTGGAATTCATACTGCCTCTAGGGTGAGCCAGCTTAACTAGTTAGACCATACAATTAAATGTACCGTACCATGCAGAATATGTGAACGCTTTAATATTTTTGCTATGCAATCTGGGGGTGAAACAAATAGAAAGCGTTCACATATTCTGCATGGTATGGTACCTTTCAAACGTCGCAAAATGTGAAACACTCAACTCACGTGAAATAGAAAAATAATCAAAGTTAGAGAGACAGTAGAATGGGAGTTGTAAATTGATAAAAAAAATTTCAGTGTTCTGCATTTAAGAAAAATTAAATGCTTAATTCACGAATAACAGGTTGTTATACTAACCCAATATGGAGTCGTTAAATTTCTTTGCTTTAGCGAGAGGTTGTTATATTAGATATTAGTAACATTGTTTCATATATTCCATAAAAAAGAACATCGACAATTTTTGTGTTGTTCTAAAAGGTTTGTTGATATATCCAAACTTTATAACTCGATTTTACTGTAATACACTATGCTTATAGTACCCTTATCCTCAGCGAGTGAAATCGCTTGCATTGATTAATCACATCTTTAAATTAAATGGGACCCATGAGTATTGGGATGATATTTATACACAGGAAGAGAATAAAATTTGAGGTAGATTCAGTAGCGGATACCAAAAGAACAATTTTCTTACTAAGAAAGGATTGAGATCAGGAACAGGAACAGATCAGGAACAGGAACAGATCAAGAACACTGCTTAATAGTGATGATAGAAACAGGTCAAAAACAGGAACAGATCAGAAACAGTGCTTAATAATGATGATAGGCACAGGTCAAGAACAGATCAGGAACAGGAACAAGTCAGGAATAATGATTACAGGAACAAGGTTGACAGGAACAAGATTGACAGGAACAGGGTTAACAGGAATTGATTCAAGTATTATCCAGTCAATAGGTGCACTAAAGTGATAATAACTTGAAAAACAATCAAAACTGTTAATAAAAATAATCACAATTGAATATGTAATGAGTGTAATTAAAAATTAAGAGAGCGAAAATGCGCACGATCTTCCCCTTTGAATTCTAATTCAACACTGATTTAATTTAAAGGAAAATGGGGTCTTATGAAATGCATAAATAATATTTATAAAATAATAAATAAGTTTCAATAGGTATTGTTTCGTTGGCAACGCGAACTGAACAAGTATGTTATTTTCTTCCAGCGTACCGGGTCCAAAAGACCCGGAACGCCATAACCCTCGCGACATAGTTAGTGAGGAATGCAATGACATATCAATACTGATTTTGTGTATTTTTCATGTTAGCTCGAGATCTGTATGATCCATGTTTCATGCGTCATATTTCCCAGGTGCTGTATTTTCCAGTTGCCGAATTTTCCATGCGCCGTATTTTCCAGGCGCCGTAATTTCGTTGCCGTATTTTTGGCCCCGTAATTTCGGCCCCGTATTTTCGGCACCGTAATTTCCGCACCGTATTTTCGTGCGCCGTATGCGCCGTATTTTCTTAGAACCCATTGCTCCTTATGGAGAAATGACGAAATATTTCTGAAATGAGACGGTTTATTTGAGTTCTACAACGACAAAGGTTAAGCAACATTTTTTCCGTTTAGAATCGACCCTAGAGGTCAAGAGTGATCGGGTCATGGGCGAAATTACACTGAAATATCAGATGTTTAAATACATGGTTTGGAATTTAAAACCATGGAATGACGTCCCTATCAGGTATTATTAATCATTTACAAATGGTTTTTAATCATTATATCTACCACTATTATTTAATAGCCTAGCGGTATTTTAAATTCCTGTACATTTCTGTAAGATTTATGGAATTTCCAATCCGGCGAATTTGCTGTCTTTTTTACTAACCAAAAAATTTTTCAATCATATAAACTTAATTACAAAATCATTATGTTAGTAGGTAATTACCAAAATGATTTCATTAATTCAATAAAGTAGTTCAAGTATACAAAATACAAGAAGTTCTACAGATAGATGGATTTAAGACAAGTATACACAAGTATGAGTAAGTAGTTAATAAATTATTTAACGGAATTAAAATAGTTAACGGAAGTAAAAGTTTGATTTTCAATTTAATTGCGTAACTCTTTCTACCATCATTATTCAAACTAATTGAAGGTAATATGTCATCTGATCAAAATAATTCAAAGTTCATAATCTTCGTATAAACTTTTGATTAGGTGATTTTATATAATTTAGTTCAATAATATAGAATTTATACTTACTGTGTTGAATGTTGGAAATCCTTTCCTGTACAATTGTTTGGCGAGTGTGTCAACATGAGGAGTACGTTGTATAAGATGTACCATAAATGTGTCCATGTCTTCCATGGTTGTATCAATCTTTTGCCAAATTATAATTATCTTTTAGAGAAACTGATGTGGATGAATATCTTAGTATGATATGTTTAAGAGAGTCAGAGTAAACTAACATTACCGATATCACTACTGGAATTGAGGTTGTAGGTAGCCTAACGAAACTGTGTTATCAGCACTCAAAGATAATTTTTAGCATCAACAAATATGACAATACAAACAAGTTGTGGTTCAGACTTGCAATGTTGTTTTATGAGTCACATTGCATTAGAAACAAATTCTTTTATATTATTCTATTTATAAAATTTTATCATGTACATTAAAGTCACGATTAAGAGATGATGTTTGAACAACTCAAGAAGGAATTTTTATACCATGCGGGTATATAGTTTACACTGAAAAAAACGTCGCAAAAACCCGCCAAAACTTTTATGCTGCCTTACGAAAATGTAGAAAGCAAGAAGCAACAGAAATATTCGATGTTAACGTATTACCGCTAATGCTAACGCTAAAAAACCAACTTTATCTTTGGAGTTCACGTTTACGTTTGAAGTGGGTAACTTTAGGTTGAAAGTTTACGTCTGTTACAGGACATTGAGACAATAATAAAATGACCAACGCCAAATTTTAAAATTTGTTTTAAAATATTTAGATTGATTTAGTAAATTTTTTAAACCATAACCAATTATAGGGACACAGCTTACCAAATTGATTCCATATTTAGAAGATGATTAACAAGAGAAAACAATAATTCTTTGCTGTTCAAATTTATACGAACCATTAGTAGTCTTTAAATTTCATCATGATAAATCAGCTCAGTTTGTTGAGTGACGAATATTGTTACCTGTATTTTAGGTTTTATAATTATGGCTTAAGGCTAAAAAATGTTTAAGAATTGGTTTGTGTCTTAATATGTAATGGTACTCGTCTTGGTGATATGGAAGCCCTCTGTATTCTGTTAGGAAGATTAACATATACTAACTGGTTCGCAAAGATATAAGTTAATTAAAAAATTCTAAAATATTTAAGTTGCAGTTTTATTATCGTTGAGATCTGTTGACCTTATTTTTGGAAGATAAATTGTGAACTATCAAGTAATTTACATGTAATGGTTTACCGTATCAGAAACATGGGGACATCTTATTCGCAATTTGAACCGTCTTTCACAAAAGTTGGAGCGAATATAAAAATTTGCAAATGCAATTCAACTGAAGGGTTCTCCGTACAAAAATATGGTTTGAATTAATTGACGGCACTGTTTGTCCAATCTTTCGTTCATCATATTATCAGAAACATGTAGGACTTTTTACATTCATTACTGTTTTAAATATACTTACTCAAGATTTCAATTTTAGTATTACTATGAACACGAGGGGACAAATACAATCATATTTGAATTCAGACATGGCACAATTGGGCCAATAGTAGGGCCTGTTGAGGGTAGGATTTACGACTCATTTCTGTTAGCCAAAAGTGGAATAATTGGAGAACTGGAGAATTGATTTAACGGCGTCATTGGAATTCATACTGCCTCTAGGGTGAGCCAGCTTAACTAGTTAGACAATACAATTAAATGCACCGTACCATGCAGAATATGTGAACGCTTTAATATTTTTGCTATGCAATCTGGGGGTGAAACAAATAGAAAGCGTTCACATATTCTGCATGGTATGGTACCTTTCAAACGTCGCAAAATGTGAAACACTCAACTCACGTGAAATAGAAAAATAATCAAAGTTAGAGAGACAGTAGAATGGGAGTTGTAAATTGGTAAAAAAAATTTCAGTGTTCTGCATTTAAGAAAAATTAAATGCTTAGTTCACGAATAACAGGTTGTTATACTAACCCAATATGGAGTCGTTAAATTTCTTTGCTTTAGCGAGAGGTTGTTATATTAGATATTAGTAACATTGTTTCATATATTCCATAAAAAAGAACATCGACAATTTTTGTGTTGTTCTAAAAGATTTGTTGATATATCCAAACTTTATAACTCGATTTTACTGTAATACACAATGATTAGTACCCTTATCCTCAGCGAGTGAAATCGCTTGCATTGATTAATCACATCTTTAAATTAAATGGGACCCATGAACCATTTCTTTTATTTGGTAATACTTTTATATAATTTAATTAGTTCCAATTGACAATTCGAAGAAAAGCACTCTATTCAACTTCTTATGTCGTAGCCAACACTGCACCAAATTTGAATTAGAATGATCAGTGGATATCTCTATGTAACTCAATCACATTATCTTAAAAACATTTAGTAAAATTACACGTATTACAGTAAGCCAAAATCTTTCAGCTATTTACTGTTTAACCATCGATGTAGTTGGTAGATCTGTGTAGAATCACAGATATACGCAAATCCGGCATCGCTTTGTCGTTTGATTAGACTTTTGGCCGAAGATGAGTATTTGATGATTGTTCGTTCTCAGAAAATGTAGTATAATACGCAGGCTTTGAAAAACGTTTATTAAAACTGGGTTAATTTATATCAATTTTGGTTAAGTAAGTTGATAAACTCTGTAGTCATAGGATGAGGAAGTTCATCAAAAGAAACCATAACATCACGTCTGAACAAAAAATCAGAATAGTAATAGTGATGGACAAGCTATATCTAAAAGTATGTCAAATCGCTCACCTATGACGCTGTTGTCTTTCTGGTTGGATAACAGAAATTTGAAACCAATTATCAAATGTTCTTCCTGTAGATTTTTTCAGTCTCTTCTTCAGTTTAACCAGGAAGTGCTCCCAAATAAAAATTTGCTGAATTTGTATACAATGTCGTGTTATTTCCGCTTTATTTTTGAGTTCCTGTAATTTTGGATAATTGTAGTCATTATAGGGTCTAGAAATGTAAACAATTTAAATATTTACCTTGATGTCACTGACAGTGTATCCCAAAAATACATCAATAAGAACTAATGTAACAACACAGCCAAAAAGTACATAAAGTACTTGTCCAGTCCAAATCACAAGATTATCCGAGTTTGCTTCTATTCCAACTGTTTTAGTTTCGAAATCAAATTCACCATGCATCATTATGAGGAGACGAAACAAGCATCTTGCAAAAGTTGAAAACTCTCTAGGCTGTAAAACCAAAAATAATGCTACGTGTAGCTACGACGTTTATTAGAATTCGGATTTATAACCAGTTGCGCAAAGGTTGGTTAGTTATAAAAGGCGATTACAGACAATTTAACTATTTATCATATTTTAATCGGAGAAAATCGATGAATTATCTCTAATCACTGATTTTATTGACTTATTAATTGATGCTTGACACTTGTAATCACTACCAAACAGCTAGATCGAGCGGTCATCTAAATAATTAAATTTGACGTTCGGACTACTTGATAATTTAATCGACTATTGTGTAACAAGCCATTAGGTGATATTATTACCTGAGGGAATGTGATGCTGAAACAAACAGAAAATCCCAAAAATATAACCCAAAATGTTGTAATAACTGACAAAAAGCGATTCATAACTTTCATATACACATGGATGTAGATTGAGTGGAAGTATGAATCACAGTTGCTGTCACCAATGACTTGAAGTAACATGATTGAAGCTAAGAGAATCCCGACCTAGAAAAATTATTTTATTACTACATCTGTTTGGATTTCATTTCATAAATTGGTCAAATGTGAAATATTTAGAAAAAATTTAGAAATTTTTTTTGCAAA
This sequence comes from Holacanthella duospinosa, assembly GCA_002738285.1. Lineage (NCBI taxonomy): Eukaryota > Metazoa > Arthropoda > Collembola > Poduromorpha > Neanuridae > Holacanthella > Holacanthella duospinosa. The sequence goes on from NIPM01001403.1 coordinate 26,643, forward strand.
TACGGTGTAATAGTTATTTAGCTACGGTAAAAGGATGCTTTCACCCTTCGTCAGTTTTTGTTGTGGCGGAAAGCTGCTTAGCGTGAAATTCACCAAATTCAAAATTAGAGTTTTGTTTCTGGGATACCCCAGACTTCACCCTTTCACCCACCTAATACACACACCCACTCCTCAATTTTCTCAAATGTCACTAATTAAAAATTTTCTTTTTAGGTAGGTGAAAGAGTGAAGTGTAAGGTACCCCCGTAACACCCTTAAAAACTTTCTCTGTATCTAATAAAATTAGAGCGACACATATAATCCACCATAAGACGGTGCATACCACACCTTAGTATTTGAAGGTAACTTACAATTGCAACCAAGTAGTGAAATGACTCCAAATCTGTTCTTAAAGCAGGCACTGTACTCGTAATGATTGCTATGACAAAAAATACAATCCGTATCCAAGCACCCATTCCCAAATAACCAAACCAGTATAATCGGTATCCACTAAGTTTCACAATTTTTGGCACTTTCATAATTTCACCAGTCAGAAAGTAAATGTTCAGGAAATTCATTAATGGCATTAATACATACGTCACGTTGGACCAAACGCACTGATTTGTTGAGTGTCTAATGGTGGCATCAGCATGAAGTTCACTAACAGTCATATTCTCACTAATGTAATTTTTGTGTACACTTTCAATTTTGTTAGTAATTGTAGTTGTATTTCCAGGTGTCATGTGTGGGCAATCCACAAAGTAAATACGGAACATGAGTGCATAGTACATGAGAAAGCATATAACTCGTAGAGCTGAATTTATCCAGACAATATGCTTCATTCGATTCCATTTTAAATTCAAAAATAATCGCGCTATAGGATGTGACAATATCTCGGTACAAGCTTTCATGTCGCTGTAGACTAAGGATGCTAAAATTTGAACTTCCTCTTCTCTTGTCTCTAACTTTTGTATTATTGAAGGTAGCTCATTTTCAGAATTAAGAGATAAAAGTGAACTTCTCTTGGGTGATGCTGGACATTCTGTTACTTGTGCTGTTTGTTTATCGTCTAAATTTATGGCATATGCCGCTTTTCTTTCCAATTTTCTTTCTTCACTCTCACGAAATGCATTCCGTGTATTGAATGGATTCTCTGTTTTTCTTTGTAATTTGATATAAGTTGATAGAATTCTATAAGAACAGAAATTAATAGCTAGTTATGTAGTTACAATTTCTTGTTCTACTGATATGCGCAGACTACATTTGTTGTCAATAAATATATTATGAATTCTACCTACCCAAAGTCAATGTTGAGGTAGGTGCTATTTCCGGCGACATCTCCACTCATTGTAACAGCTTTGTCCATTATATACAGCGCCAATTTGGGAAATTCCTGATACATCATTTGTAAAGGAAATTCATCCTGGTTATTCCTTATAATAGCAAAAATTACTCTGAGTTAACGAAATTGCATATATTAGATAATTAGAACACTGACTGCTAATTTTTGCATTTCTTTGCATTTATGTATTTTACATAATTTTTAATTTTTACATATTTCTCATACCTGTTGGACAAAGTTAAATGTGCCTACTGCTTAAAAAATTTGTTTAGCAAAAAAGAGCAACTTATTTTTGTAACAGACAGTGTTACAGAAACAGTAATAGAACATTAATGACCGGCAGCTTAGATCAATTCACCTTCATTTCTAACGCAATAAACTGACAAGCCATTCACCTAACGTTCACTCTATAAAGGTGGATGCTAATCCTATGAAAGAAGCTATATCCAGTTTACCTCGGCATTTTAGCTTCGCCTCACTATAGGTTTTCACCTATAGACAGGGTTTCTGTTTTTTTTTTTTTGTTTTTTTCTATAAAAACCCAAAAAACTTGGTTTATTTGGTTTAAACCATGGTTTTTATTAAAATTGTTTTTTTAATTTTTCTAAAATTTATTTTGGTCAAATCAAATTTTATAACAACCCAAAAATATATAAATTTTTATTTAACATAATAAAAAGCATTCGACTTACTCCATCAACTCTTAAGTGGCAATTCCACTAAATGATTACCCTCAACAATCCTTCAGCAAATGTAAGCAATTGATGGAATACAACCGGCAATTATAATTGCTGATGGCAAACAATTTATTGCTGACTGTTGTCATAATTGCTGTAAGCAATAAAGAACCAGCAAATCGGTTTTTCTTGCTTAGTTTAGCAATTATTGCAGAAGTTTCAGGTGGGAAGAGACAAAAAAGTTTTTAACTTTTTTCCAAAAGTTCTTGTATTACAAGTTTAAAATGGTGTGAATTTCCATGTTATTGCTAGGCAATGGAATTACCCCAGATCAAAGCAATAGTTTTTCAGCAATAATTCATAGATGATATCAATTGCTTTCAGCAATAATTGCCGAAGAATTGCTGGGCGCAATCTCAGTGGGATTGATATTTTAGGCAAACAGAACCAAAAAATCAATGGGTGTACCAAATATTGTAAAAATTACTTGACCAAAAAAGATGAATCACTACTAAATAGAAAACGTTGTAAGCTATGATTCAATGCATATGAGCCTGAAAAAGAAATGAGTTAAAGACGCATCAAGTAAGTCAAGAATCAGAAAAGCGTTTAATTTAAAATATTTTATGGGTTTTTTTTGTGATAAAATTTGTTTTTTTGACTAAAGTTTCTTCAAAATTATATTAGAAAAAAATTATAATTCGGGGTTTATTTGGTTTTTATTATTTGGTTTAAATCACCTGGTTTTTTAAAAAAAACCAGGTGGTTTAAAAAAACTATTGGTTTTTATAAGCCTGCAGTTATATGGATAATAAAAACCACCACCTTAACTTCTTAGATCCGACCATGAAATAAACCATGGTTTAAATCAAATGATTAAATCAAAAACACCCTGCCTATAGAGCAAGATTTTCTATTATTTCCACTTCCTAAAACTCATTATGCTTTTGCGAAAGACTTAAAAGCCAACTAACCAGGGGCATTTGGGAGAAACTATTGACGGGACGTATTTAATTTCCTTATGCTCTTCTCACTTCATGTCAAATTTGAGTATTAAAACGAAGTTTTTAATACAATTCTCTAATAATTACATATTGGCTCAAGCGCAGTGTCAATAAGGTACAATTTTTGAGAACATTTGGACTAGTTGAAGAGGGGGAAAGGATCAAGTTTTAGTTGAGTGAAACGGTAAAATGGAATTTCTCGTCCCACCGACTTTTCACTCCACTCATTTCAGTTTGTAGATGATATTCTCCACTGTTTTTTGATGTTTCACTTTCGCTTTCACCAAATCAAGAGAGTATGGATCCGTGATTCCGACAGATATGTTTTCTGTATTTCTCCGGCCTCAAACCATGCTCCGCTTGTTGTATGTGCACTTTAAAACAACCTGTTCACATGCCTGGTAGGGTGGTTCTACTACTACACATAATTACTATTGACATTTATCTTATTCTGATGGAGAAAACATGATCGGCATTTTTGCATTATGACATGCGTCCAGACGTCTAATCATGAAGATACGAGTAGTATGAATCTAACATTAGTCAAAATGGACCGAAAAACCAACATGAACAGCTATTCTACCAGTGATAGAATGTTAGTCTAGCTCAAGGATTGGGACCGATCCAGATCGATAACCACAACATATCGCTTAATCCGAGTGACACAATGGGAAAATGTGTGGGCTAGTTTTATGCCACTTTTAGACTAGTCGGTTGGAGAGGAAATTCTCTTTAGGCGATGAGCCATCCATTATTCCTCATTCTCCATCCAAACCTCTTTCAGCCCACATCTCTCTCGCATCATTTGGTTTTGTGATATTGAGATTTTATTTAGTTTAAAGTGAATGCCTGGGTGAGACACTCAACTCTCTGCCGTGACGCCTTGACCTCTGATTTCTTATTACCTTACATCTACTTTGTCTTTCCGCAGTGATTTCTTGTCTGGTTTTCCCCAACCCATAATTTTACATATCTTCTCCCTCAGGTTTTGCCCAGTATCACTTCCCCTGTCACAGATGGCAGGAAATGTTTTCCTTTATTTTCTCTAAATCCCAATTCCCCCACTGTAACTATTCTTCCGTCGAATTCTTTTTGAGTATTTTGCGAAACTGGTCACTCATACAAATTGGGGCATGCATACATTTTTGGTTATAATTAAATACCATTTCATCAATAAATTACCTTACTCTAAACTTTGTATCCAATGAATAGAATATTTCTTATGTTGTTATCGGTTTGTGCATACAGAGAAGTTTAGGTTACAAAGAACTGAATATTCCGGGTTTACGGTCTTTGGCTTATATTCGGATAACCCAGTCCAATATACATCGGAAAGAATGCTCCTGACATTTACTGCATTCACAGAAACATCCTAAAACTGGAGCAATTCTACTAACGCGACTTTGATGACAGCTATAGTTGCACGTCCTTAAAATGTCGATGTAACGAGTTTAGTGAGATAAGGTAAATGCATCGTAAAATGGTATAGTTTTATATGAGTATTTTTATAAGAGTTTGTAACAGTTTCAAACAAATTTTTTTTACAAGTTTTAATTCAATCAGGAATGAAAGCCACCCAACCTTGCTCCATTGCTTGGAAAATTCATGTTCATCTTGTAAATCCTAATCGGTGAAAATTTTTATCATTAAACTTACTGATTGTGCAATTTTTCAACTAATATTTCTTCAATACATTTGCAGTGATTGTGACGTATGTAGAAAAAATTTAATCGACCTCTCTGCGAGTACAATCATTCTACTAAATTAAAACTCCCGTGAAAATGGCCGCTCTATACTTTAATGGAACCAAGTGGCGGGAGCGACTTATTCTCCAGGATTAAAGGTATTAGTCTATGCTTCTAATTTTCGTAGGACGGATTAGTACATATTCAAAGCAAACATGTTCCGCTGGCTTTAAGAAATCAAGAATGCAAGAAATAATATAGAATTACGGTAGAAAAATATCAGCCCCTTCAAGAATTAACTTTTTGGACATTCTCGTTAATTTTTTTCGAATAACGAAATGAAGTGGAGTATTTCCAAATGCATCCCCAGAGTCCAACATCTCTCCCTTCACTCCAGCTTCCAGTGCATATCTCAAAACAACGTTAACGCAGTCAGTAGCTATAGTTAAATAAGAATTTTTATAGATATATAAAAGTTATGTTATATATAAGAAAAACATTAAAGTAATTCTCTTACTTTTTGCAGTTAATGCAGCATGTAGTAATGTTTTGTCACACCAGTCTCTCTTGTTGAGCAACGCGTTTTTCAAACTGTCTCTAAACATACTAATGTTTCCTCTGATGAGACTATCCAAGCTATCTGATTCTTGTTCAGGTTGGTATAGTGGCAGATGCATCAAGGCACATTTTCCAGCCATTAGACGCAAGAGGTGCTCCATNCTGATTCTTGTTCAGGTTGGTATAGTGGCAGATGCATCAAGGCACATTTTCCAGCCATTAGACGCAAGAGGTGCTCCATCTTGGCAGCATTTCCGGTTTTAGCAGCACCAAATATCTGTAACATGGACGGAGTAGTAACAGATAGACTCAGCCGATTCCTTGGCTTAAGAATATTTTCTTCTTGGTCAGCTACAAGTGTCTCAATTCCCATTCGCCAGAAACGAAATGAGTCTTCAGGAGGAGTTCTTAAAGAG
>NIPM01001404.1:0-20135 GCA_002738285.1 Holacanthella duospinosa
CATATCTGTAAAAAGCAAATGCGCGCTACAATTCAGAATTTATACTTATCTTTAATAACTTGAGCTGCTGCTGCTGTATAATTCCCACCATTATCCGATATAAAACTCCCAACCTTTTCTTCACCAATATCTTTAATGAGGGTTTCAATTTGGGTGGCTATATATTCAGTAATTTGTCTACTAAAACGCTTTTATACAAAAGCGGCAATGATGTAATGATGACGTTAATTATACCCTCATTTGACCAACTGTCCATTAAAATTCCTACTGTATCAGCGTCTTTTCTTTTTTCCAATCCAGTTTTATAGTAGGAATCGCTATAATAAGTGTTTAATAAACTATTTGATAGCTTTTTTCTATAAATAAGTTGGCTTTAATAAACCCTATAAAATATGGATCTTCTGTGGTTGAAAGCGCTATACCAGAATTGTGCATCCATTTATATTGAAGGTACTCAAGATGAGCTTGATTTCTTTCGTTGTTAAAATCTAAATATTTGGTTATCAAGCTTTGTTCATTATTGATTGAAGTAGAAAGACTTTATACTTCAGAGATTGATTCTAAATCATCATTAAATTCTTTGATTGAATCAGCATTTGATGTTAAATCTACAGTAGAATTTGTTGAATCAGTCATATTCAATCTATTATTGTTTTTCTTGTTCCCTAATTGTTAAATTATTTTATTATTTTTATCGGTCAAACCTTCAAGTTGAAATGTACTTTTTCAATCTTGTAATCAAAGGTGTTCTTAAGTGGCTAAAGTGTTTACATTTGGGTCTTACCTTACCATTATCTATGACTTTATCCATTCAACGCTTATTGGCTTTTTTCCTCCTGCCATTTTTTGAAAAATTTTCTAGTCAATGAGTTGAAATTAAACTCAACCAATTTTTGCAATAAATTACAAAACATCATAGTATAATTAATATTTTTTGACAAAAATAGGTTTAGATGGTGTGTTTGTATCATAAATAAAGATCCCAAATCGATATAAGGTCTTTTTAAAAAGTTATTAACAGGTTAAGTTTTTGATGAAATTTCATGTCCTTTCACTGGATTAAACTTATAACTTTATAGTAAAATATTTTCTATAATTTTTACTATCCAAGAATTTTACATAAATGGAATCGTCTTTTAATGGGAAGCATACGCACATTTGATGTTTAAACTCTATTTATTGTATAAATGTCTCGGCACATTTTGTGAGCTCAATTTTCATAATTTGAAATTTTTTTACAAAACTAATGAAAATTAATAATATAAATTTCCTTTATAAATTCGTCTTTAAACATAAGAAGAAATGTTTATTACATCACTTGTTATACACATTGGCTTTTCTTTCTACTTCTAGTTCACTATTTTATTTTTACTAGCCCTTCGGCAGCTAATGATATCATTCATTTAAATCAGCATGTGCAAAAAAATTATCAATCCTGATTTATTCGATATTCTTCTATGTGAATGTTGAAAAATAAACATTGGTTTCAAAAACATTACATTTATTTTAATCTCTTGAAATGTTTATATTAACCATTATTGTGATGTTTTTTGAAACGAACATTAATAGATACATAGTTAATATCTTCCTATAAACATCATATTGGATCACGAAGTCCTAATTGAAATTTTCAAGAATCCATGTTGATATTTACTAACGTTTTTAAAAACTCTACATATATTTGACCATTAAGTCGCTATCAACCTTAAGGGAAAGTTCAGTATTAAAAATTAAAAATCAAAGAACCGCCTAAATATCAAAAAATCACACCTGTGAGTTCTCTCTGAATGTATATTGTTATTTTCGTGTTCCATATTTTTAATTTATTTAAATCAATTTCATTTTTTCACATGAGGCATCACCACTATTTATACTAATTCCTTTGCATATATTTAAATTGTTTACCTACAGCATTTTTAGGCGCTTCTAAACCCTCCATTTTACTTGGTTTGTTTATTTGTTTTGTTATTAAACTAAAGACTTGAAATTGATTTGAGGATCTAAGATTAAATAACTAATCTAAAAAGTATGACTAAACTTTTTATCAAGGGACTTTGAATTAATTTGGTTATCTTCGATGAACCCAACAGCATGCTTTAAATAGCAACCTTGACTTGAGATGAGGAATATAACAAGCCTTTCTATCTAGAAAATCAATATTTAAATATTTTAGGTATTCTGTATTTTGCCTCTATCGAGTCGCATCCCTTGGATTGTGCACTCTTATTACATACCCTGATTTATATATAAATTAAGCTAGTTTACTATAATTCTTGGCTACCATCCAGTGCAAAATTCAGCCTAACTCCAGCGACTGTAGTTCACGCCTCTCATCAGTCCTATCCTATTCAGCAAATTCATCAAAAGGGAAAATTCCTTGGATCTCCAGAGATCTCACAACACCTGTTAGCATTTCGTATTCTAGTGGGGTACAAGTAATCAAATTTGGAGAACATGATTTATATGGCACTTTATTTTCGTTCAGAGTAGTCCCATTTTGATTCTTTGCTTAATTCAACCAAATTTTTAATGATTATTGTTCAACCAATTATTTAATAAGTAAAATGGGGACTACTCTGAAGGAAAGTACAGGATTTTTCATTTAATCCGGAACGTTTTTCATTTAATCCAAAACGAGGGGCTACAAAGCCAATTTCTTTCTAAAAATGACACCAATCTAACAATAAAAAACAAAGGTTTATTCATTCATCTGTTATATCCGCCATTTACAGACATCTCCAGGCCATTGTGCTGGTATATTGTTAGTTTGGAGTCATTTTTAGAAAGAAATTGACTTTGTAGCCCCTCGTTTTGGATTAAATGAAAAACGTTCCGGATTAAATGAAAAATCCTATATTACCATTTTACACGTCATAATTATACATTGTGGTTTCAGATGTAAATGGCAAAAATATAAAATAAGCTATTTAATTATGATCTTTCTTGTACCTCACTAAGAAGAGTCTAGAGTTCCAAATATCTTTTCTCAATTCCCAAATTTCACAAGCCATATCCGAATTTTGCTTTTTTTCCGCTTTAACTCTTGACTCTAATCGAATAAACTCATCTTTATCTTTTTCCTTATCTAAATCTCGTCTCCTCTCTTTAGGAACTCTTTGTTTATTTTGAGGGGTAATCAGATTCGATGAAGTATGATTACTGTGCAAATCATGGCCCAAATTTCCTTGAATAAGTTGAGGATGAGCTTGAAATCTCGGTTGATAGCCATCTTCAAATTGATCTGTATTTGGAAAATTAAAATCAGGGTTCTCACTAATGGATGATATATTATGCTGTAATCCTGGTCTTGGCAGTCCAAAAAAATCAAAACGGGGATCTCTATATCTAAACTCCGTATATTGATTCATTGGAGAATAAACATTTATGTTTGGATCCCTATTGAGATAGTTAAAATTAATATTAAACGTATTATCACTATAGATATTTGGTGAGCTTTCAGGTCGAGCGTGATAGTGGCTCATCTTACGATGAAAACCTGTATTTCCTTGACCAATAGTCACTATGTGTGCATAATCATTTTGATTTTGAGGCCTAAGAACATCAGTTAATGTAGAAATTACCTTCTTAAAATCAATAAAGGATCGACGGAACCATCTGATTGATCGTCTGTGCTTTTGCTCTTTTCTTTCTTGTCTTTTGGTTTAACCATTTTGAAAATTTGAAAGTTCCAAATTTCTTATATACATTCATTATTAATTTAGCTCGGTTCATTATTAGCTCTAGATCCAAGGTTTAATATTTTAAGGAAATTAATTTGTTATTTAAATTTGAGCTATTGTATTTTTACTGTAAAATATTTTTGGTTTGAATCTAATTTTCGCTCAATTCAGACCAGGATAAGCTAAAACATTAAAAAATAAACATTGCTTTAACTTATTACTCGATATAATTTAAGATTTTTCGTCGATCAATAAAAAACATAGATTCTTCACACTTTTAAGATTTCTCTGTTATAATCAATTCAATGAAAATTAGTTTCGCATTAATCGCGGGCATTAACAGGACTTCTCTGAAAGTAAAAAAGATAAATAAAATAGTAAACTATAGTAAAAGCTATCTTCTCTCCTTTACAAACCATAAAAGTCCAAAATAAGCAATGGTAGTATAGGAAAGAAACATGATAAGAAGTTTAAGAAAATCAAGCCAAAATACAGAAGCATCAAAGCCAAAAGTTGACAAGATCGTTGCAGCAGGCACCTAAAAGATAATCAATATATTATACGTCGATTTCTAATCCATATTTTATTTCTTTTAATTGTAAATGTCTCATTTCATTCACTAGTAGGGCTTCAAACGCAGCATTAAAGAAGGAAAGATGTCTAGCCCAAGAGAGATACCACGGCATAGAATCTAAAATGATTAAGAAAATATTCTACCTTTATTCAAGAAAAGGCCACCAAAGAGCATAGTAAATAACATAACCAAAGAAGAAAGCAAATTAGCTAAACCAGAATTTTCGCAAACTATTGCAAATACTAAGACTAAAGATGCTGAAGTAATATTAAAAAGGATCAGTATCATCAATGCTTTAAAAAAAGCTTCTATAGTAGGATTTAGTGCAGATAAAGGATAAACCACCAAAAGCATCAGAGTTGGTGGTATAACTCTTAGTGGCAATAAATCTAAGAATATTTTAGCCAAAAAGTAAGCGCTAGTATTATAATAGTTGTTTGCTCTTTCTCTCATAAACAAGACTCTTTCAGGCCCGAAAACTTGAAGCGATGTAAGTGAGCTAAATCCAAATAATGCCAATAAGAAAAAGAACAATCCCATGCGATTTTGAAATCCTGCTATGTCATTCGTCACTTTATAAAATAGAAATCCGCATATTAGGCCTAAACTAACGCCCATCAAATAATTTGATACCATAAGAATAGGATCTCTATACAAGTTAATAAAGCATCTTCTAGCTAGAACAATAAATTGAGAAGACCAAGAAGTTTTATAAATAAATTTCAGTTGATCAAGCGAATCAATATTATCATTATCTTCCACATCACTAAAAATAAATAAAATCAGATATACGAAAATTGTTCCAAATCTTTCTCGAGATTTTGAAATAAAGGCGAATCATGATACAATTTTTCCAAAATATTCGCTGTAGGATGACCAGACTTGTTAATTGATAACACATCCACTGAAAGTTCAGGTTCATTTTCAACCAAATCAAAATGTTGACATAAATCAATGAGATGATCAGTCCAATTAAAACCTTTAGGGCAAGCTTTACCAACAGATTCTAAATGTTCTTCAGCTTGGTCAGAAGATCCAAAGAAAATAAGACTTCCATGTGATAAAACTAGTATCAAATCCAATAAAGTGACAATATTTGGCCTTGGCTGATGAATCGTTATAATTATAGTTCTATGGTGTTTAATTGCTAGATCTTTAAGAGTTTGTATAACTTTCAAAGCATTAAAAGCATCTAAACCAGAAGTAGGTTCATCTAAAAACAAGAGCGAAGGTGAAGTGACCAATTCACAAGCGATAGCAACACGTCTTTTTTCTCCTCCTGATAAACCTCTTTCCAATAGAGAACCTATTTTCTTGTCTTTTAAATGTTGTATTCCTAATTCTACCATTGTTGAATAGACTCTTTTGTTTTTATTCTCTAAAGTCATTTCTTCTGGTAGTCTTAAAAGAGCAGATGTCATAATTGTTTCATAGACTGTCAATGTAGGAATGAATGTATCTTCTTGATTTACAAAACCACTTATACATTTCATTTCTTTTTCGTTCATTAGAGATCCGTTTACTCTTATTTCACCTTTTATGTCGCCTATTTTATTTCTCATCGCCAATATATCCAACAGTGTAGTTTTACCGGCTCCAGAAGAGCCCATAATAGCCATTAATTTACCTGGGCTAACAATTCCATTGATCTTATTCAAAACAGGTTCTTTGTCTAAAATAATCAAATATAGGGAAAGTGCCTATCTTATAATTAACGTTCTTAAATGTTAAATATGCATCTATATCCCTTTCTTCCATCAAATGCTGCGATTCTCCGTCGATGTCCGCATGAGATTTAGAGTCCGCGGATATATCCTTATTAAAGATCCAAAATAAAGCTACAAATTAAACGAATCCAAAATACATGATCCGATCGATCCTAAAATAATTAGAACGCCTAAAAGAGAGAAAATCCACATGAATGCACTTCTTGGTCTTTCTGGTGCATCAGTAGGAACTTGAGTTATGTGCATACATTCGGATTTTGAGCATTTTAGTTTAATATGAGGGTCACCAAAAACACTTAAAATTAAATCATCCAAAGTATCCTCTAAAAAATCAATTAATTCGATTGCCTTCAAAGCTGCATTTATCTTTTTCATTACAGATTAGTTTTGCGGGACCTTTCATATCTTTAAAGAAATCCCCTACATCGACCATGCCATCTTTACCGCATAATAATCTGTTTGGTATACATTCACATTTGATGTTCCTACAATAATAACTCGTCTCTTTATAATTTTCGATATCTAAAAACTGACATAATAATATAAATATACCGGCATTGAAAGTACAATTATCAAATTTACAATTAAAAGATTCGTCATTGCCTGTCCAAACTAAAGATTACTAATTAAAATTTACATTGCATATTGCATGTACTTTTTTCTTTTTGACAAGCAAAAGTTGCTTTAGGTGGTGTATCTTTAAGTGATTCTTTGATCTGTTTATTAGTAACATTGCACATAAAATGCTTCTCCTTTACTAAGAAAGAATCTTTATAACAAGTAGCATTTTGAGAAAATGGAACTAAAGGTTTGCAACTGATATCCGTATCACACACTATAAATAAATTTTTGTACAGGAGAGTTACTATTACAATTTATACCTTTCCAACCATCTTTACATTTACATTCTTCACCTTGTCTAGGTCTTCGTTTGTTCCCATCAGCAAGAGAATCACAAGCTAAACAAAATAATTAGCTTGATAAAAAATTACTAGGAGTAGTACAATCATCACCGCCGAAACCAGGTATGCATTCACATCTACCGGAATATTTATTACATAAACCGAAATTAAGACAATGATAACCAGGTAAGAGACAATTAAAACAAGGTGGACATTTTGGATTTCCTTTAAATGGCAATGGGTTATATATTCGCCTCGCCTTGCTTTTTTCATCTATTATTTCGCTGTTAATAACGTATGCTATTAAGATTATTTTCATTTCAGAGTTCTGTAAAATTTCAGAATTTACAATTCGGATGATAAATCATTCGAGTTAAAAACATCAGACGATAAAAATAAGATATATATGTACTAATACTTAAAAAAAATCTTATAAATACTAGCTAAGTATATATAGAGACTGAATTTTTTAATTCGTTTATAAAATTTATAGCTGTTTATAGGAACTTTACAGGTTTTATATAATATCAAATAGTTTAAAAATGAGTCTATACAATTGAATCACATATTTAATTTCTTATATTATCCTGTTGAATTTATTTATTTTATAATTTAAAATCTTTGGAATGTATAAAGGTGCAATCGTTTAATGAATTATCACTTAATGATTATCATGAAAATAAAATAAAAGAAATGAATTTTTTAATATAGTTCAATGAAGATTCAATACGTTATACTTATTTATAGTTATATCGCTGTAAAATACTTTAACAAAAAAGTGTATGAAAATGTACTACAGGGTTTGAGAGAAAAAGGCTGCAAAAATCCCAAAGCATTTATTAATGTTTTTTCCAAATAGAAACCAATATTAAAGAAAATTTTTAAAAAAAGTGAAGATATTATATAAAAGGTTTAATATAATACAACATTGGAATTTTATTCATATAAATAATTTAAGATTAGAATTAAAGAACTTGGATAGAAAGAATGTTTTATTATACTATTTAGACTTTGAATTACTATCTTATGACACTAAAAATTATTTAAAATCTTTAGAACTTCATTCAATTACTCACTTTATGAATAGTTTTGTAGAGCTAATAACAAAAGTGGAGAATAGGTTCCTAACAATGTTTAGAAACGCAGCAAAAGTATTCGGTATGGACATACTTCAAGCAATTTTATTTAGATTTTATATAAAAATATTTAGATTATTATATTTAAAAAAATAACATTCCTATAGCCTTTTATCCTTAAAATTGATCAATTGACTTTTCTCTTCTAATCTTGTGTTAATCATATATCAACATTTTTCAAAAAAATTGACGTCTTTAGGAGAAAACTCATTTGTTTGCGACTTTTCTGACATTGGGAAGCTCAGGGTAAAAATAAAGGACAATATAGAAAATCTCATTAAAGTTGAAATCAATTTGCTTAGAATTTTTATAATCTATTATTTACAATCGTTTAGTCCCCGAAACTCAGAACTTTAACCATTTGAAAAAATGATTTATTGAAATATTCAATAAACATACTCCATTAAAAACTTTGATTTGGTGGATTTTGCAAAGCCACTGCATCTTTTAGATCACGCTCTCTCAAAAGGGCATTTTGACAAGTCTTTATAATAACTTACATCACAATTAAGGATCCCTCATACAGTTTTGTTTGAAGTTTTAAATTTTCTATAAAAATACTTACACTTTAGATAATAGAAAAAGCTTCTGCAATAATCACTACATATTTTAAATTGCCTGTTTGATACATCTAAATAGTTTCCATAAGTATAATCGTACAAAGTTTCGCAGGTGTTGTTTCCATAACAATTTTTTCTGCAGAAAATTTTGTCTGAGCAAAAAACCAGGGAGAAAGACAAGAATATAATTGAATTCATAAACATATCAACTTTATGTAAATATATAGGTTATATAGTTTCTATTTGTAATTCATGAGGATCTTTTACTTAATTAGTGGCGGACGTTAGCTTAAAAATTTGAAGTTTACAGAGCATATATCTATTGCAGTCAATGTGGATAATTTAGTCATTACCAGAAATAACTAGTTATTATCGATAATGGCTAGTCATTTCCGGAAATAAACACCAAGCTTTAGTCAAAGTAGATAATGCATCTAACTTACTACCAAAAACCCAAAATACGACAAAAATAAACAAAAATTATTAATAAAATACACCGATAAATGGAATTTTTACAAAATAAAAATGTGAAAGAAAATCTAATATAAAATTTTCTAAAAAAATGTTCTAATAATATATGCGGAAATGAAATGGCCAAAATCAAAATCAGACATATGAAATGTATGTAAAATAAATTTGAAAATAAAACAAAATATTTATATTATTTAATTATTTTTTGTATTTTGTTCTCTACTCTTTCACTTATCGCAATATAATGACTTCTTTTAAGTGGCCAAAATACAACTTTTATACAAAGCAGTAATCGATAGGTTTCTCACATAAAACTATTTTAAAAATATAAAAACAAATCATATGAATTGTAAAATAATCTTCACACCTAAAAGTTTGTTTCTATATTTTTTTGTTCATTTCGAGTGTTTATTGAGTCAAACTTGTATATATTTTCTTAATTTTAGTTCTAAACTTTCTCACCATAAATCATAGCAACAAAATTTGCATCATAGTTAAAACTCTATTAATAATTATAGAATGCATAAAAATCAATATTTATACTTGGAACTCCATAATTTAATCTTTTTGGATTAAAAATTATTATTTTTTAATATTTAATGCTCGATTTAAAATTCGACCATTTCATTTCCGCATATATAAGAACATTTTTTTAGAAAATTTTATATTAGATTTTCTTTCACATTTTTATTTTGTAAAAATTCCATTTATCGGTGTATTTTATTAATAATTTTTGTTTATTTTTGTCGTATTTTGGTTTTTTGGTAGTAAGTTAGATGCATTATCTACTTTGACTAAAGTTTGGTGGTTATTTCCGGAAATGACTAGTCATTATCGATAATAACTAGTTATTTCTGATAATGACTAAATTATCCACATTGACTGCAACATATCAACCAGAAACATAAATATAAATAAAGTGTACAGTTATTTATTTATGCCTAAAAATATTGTTTATATTTACTTTGCTTCACTATATCTATTATGTAGTTTGAAATTAATATTAAGTGTATTAGGTTATATAATTATAATATCAATTTTTCCACATAAACTTTTAATAATATTTTTAATAAAACTCTAATAAAATGGTTTTCGATACATAAATGACCAGTTTTTAGCTCTTTAATGTCAGTTAGGGTAAAATAGAATAAGGAAAATGTTACTTACACTGCTATGAGATTCATAATTTCGAATTAACATTGTAAACCTACTATTTTTGATCATGTATTCATATGCACAGGGTTGTGTCACACATTTTGTGCAACTAAATTCAATAATAATTAATTAATGAATAATCGCAAAAAGATTTTAAGTCATTCAAAATAACAATATATAATTTTAAAAACATTAAAATGATTTACAAGTGTCGGCCAAAATCGTTTCAATGTTTTTGAAATCAATCAAAAAATTGAATAACTCTAACAATATTTGATGAAAAAACTAAAAGTAATAAATTGAATATTAAATAAATTACAATAAAAATAAAAATTCATTTATTGGAACGATTTTGACCCCAACTTGAAAAAAATACAAAAAACCTCATAAAATTCTAATTAGAATTATAATCAGAAATTTTTTTTATAAAAATTATATTAGAGTGTCCAATAAAATGTGGCGGTAAAAACTTTTTGTTATATCTCAAAAAATACTTTGTAGAAATTGACAAAATTTTAGTATAATTAAGTGTAGTTCCCCTCATTGTCAATGACACTTTTCCGGCGCTCAGAAAGTCTATGAACACCATGATACAGCCCCCGATTCATTCCTTTTAAAATCGCCATTTCTAGCCAACTTTCGAACACCGACCAAGTTTCAAACTGCACACCACTAAGCTTACGTTTAAGAGATCCAATACAATCATAAACACATGGCGAAATATCAGGAGAATATGGTGGTTGGAACCATTGCTCGATTTTTTATCTACTAAAAATACCTGTATGAGTTTAGCCTTGTGTGGTCTCACCTTATTATACAAAATATAGGCTTAGAAAACCTTTTAGTGCTTAACCATATAGGAATTTTTTTCGCTTAAAATCGATTTTAAGCCCTCAGCATTGATGTTTCTTTTTCGCTACACAGATGATAAAAAGCGATACCATTATAGTCCATTGCTAAAAGCAACATCCTTTTATCTCCATAACCTTTTTTCATTACCACTAGTGATCCCATTTCACCAGGTTCTAGCCAGGACATCAGTTGATCCTTATGTGGCGCCATGTACAAACAACACATGTTTCATCAAAAGTTTGAGTTCTTTTCAGCTTTTCTTTAGTCTTAATATAATTGGAGAGGTTAAATAGACAATCCTGAACCCTGTGGTACTTCTAATCTGAGTTCAATTCCATTGGTATATAGCGACCATGTCGCTTACTCAACTTTAGATCATCAGTTAAAAGTAGATGCACTAATGAGTTGGTGATATTAAAACTCTCGCTAATTAGCCTCACACTTACAGCTTTGTTTTCCAATAAAAGTCCTTTAACAGCTTCAATACGTTCTAGTTTTTCATCACTTTTTTCAGGTGGCCTTCCGCGAGCTTCTTCTATTGATATCTCTCCTTTCTTAAACCTTGATTGCCATCTCTCAACTTTTCTCAGAGACATTGCACTATTACCTAAAGTATTCTTTAATTCTTGTTGGATTTGAGAAGGGCATTTACGATGTAGAGTTAAATGTTTAATAATTACATGCTGATCTTGAGCACTAAATGATTCAATCAATTCTTTAAAATAAATTTTGAAAAAAATAAAACTGTGTGTATAATTTATAAATAAATTATATCCCTATTACATACAATAAATTTTGGTTTCAATCTGTTACACTTTAACGAGGTGTGGAGAAAATTTTTACCGCCACATTTTCTTGGACACCCTAATAGATAACATGAAGAAGATATCGGATACCAAAAACAGTGAAGTTATTCAGTCTTTAGTTGCTGGTGAATCATATGGCAAAATATCAAGTAAATATGGTGTTAGTAAGAGCACAGCTTATAGAATTGCTATCAAAAACAATTTAAACAAACTTAATGAATTAATAAATTCTGCAGAGCCTCAAATAAAGTTGAATGAAAGAGATGAAAGAACTATTAGGTAAATAATTGAATCTGGAGAATGTACCACCGCCGTAAAAGTATCCAGATATTTATTTGAAAATCTCGAAATGAAAATATCGAGATTAAAATAAGTTCTTCGATTAAAAGGCTTTTACGTAGAATAGGTATGAAGTCTGCTAGAAAAGTCAAAAACCCTATTTAAGTCCGAAACATCGCAAAGAAAGATATTATTTTGCTAAAAGGTATATAAATTGGACCATAGAAGATTGGAAGCATGTGGTTTGGTCTGATGAAACTAAAATAAATAGATTTGGTAGTGATAGGCTAAAACGGTGTTGGAAATCTAAAGAAAAATGCTTAAAACTAGCTATGTAGACCCTAAATAAAAGTTAGAAGTGGTTTCTATCATGATATGGGGCTGCATTACTCAACTTGGGCTCGGCCTGATAACAAGAATTAATGGGACATTAGATTCAGACTTATATTGCGATATTTTAGGGGATGAATTGCTCAAGACATTAGATTATTATGAAATCCCTTATACTGATATGATTTACCAACACGATAATGACCCCAACCATACATCAAAAAAACAAAAAAACTCTTGTCGGATCTCAACATCTAGGTGCTCGATTGGCCAGCACAGTCTCCGGACTTAAATCCAATCGAGCATCTTTGGATGCAGCTTAAACTCAATCTTTCTAAGTATGGTGATACTACAAGTGGAGCATTGGAATTATGGAACAGAGTTCAAGAAAAATGGAATACTATTGATAAATAAACATGTTTAATGTTGATTATGAGCATGCCTAATAGAATTGAGCAAGTTTTTAAGGCTAAAGGCGGCTATACAAAATATTAAAATAGTTAGTGTCAAAATCGTTCCAATAAATGAAATTTTATTTTTATTGTAATCTATTTAATATTCAATATATTAATTTGATAGAATATACATTTATTGATAATGAATATATTTTATTAATTTTGGATTTTTTCATCAAATGTTCTCAGAGTTATTCAATTTTTTGATTGATTTCAAAAACATTGGAACGATTTTGGCCGACACTGTATAACACAAAATGATCATTGTTATCTTTAATACAATCCCGAAGTTTTTATATTCAATTATATATTGAGGTACGAGTTGAATACAATCGAAAGATAGCCCATTCTCTTATAATCGCATTTTCTAAAGAATTCAAATTTTTATGGCGTTTAGTGCACGCGATTTCCTTCAAAATTGATCATATGCTATAGTACATAATGTTTAAACTAAGTCAAAATGTGGTCAACGTCTAGCGCTTCATTTTTCAGCCACATCTGGTTTTCTTTGGCCTTGTGAGATGGTTCTGAATATTTTTATGCGTTCAAATGATCATGTTTAACATCTTACTGACTAATGGCTTAAAAATACCTTCGAGAATCTTTTTCTGATAATAATATGCATCAATAATTTCACAGGAGAAAAAACATATCTGTGTTTTACCTTTCATGCTAAAACCAGTCCAAACCATAATTTTCTGTGGATGGTCAGATAGAGTAGATTTTTTTTTTGAATTTTGGATCGATTTATTTAGAGTTATTTCCATATATTTTATCATTTTTATATTAAATTTCGGCTCGATATTAAATATTTTTTAAAACTATTTCCATCATGCATAGATAAAAGCTCAATAAAACTATTTAATTTGCTGATCTTCTTTACTTTAGTAAGATGTTGGCAAACTTTTTTACTGTGAGCACTAAACCCAAGATCATTATTTATTAATTTGTTCACTGTTCTTAAAGAAATATCCATCTCCTCTGACCATTTTTTCTACGATGATTTCTACAAATTATTTCTCTAGAGCTTTTAAAATTTCTAGAGACCATTTAGTTCTTTTATGATTCTTGTATCTTCTATTTTCCAAATTTACAGTCTCATTGTACCTATTGATTGAAAAATGTTTTTAGAAAATTCATAGCGTATGCGGAAATAAAATTGCAGTAACTTCATTTTTTATGCATAAATCTATGAAAAATAATCGGTTTTATAAAATAATTATTGCATAATAAAGATAATTTAATAAATATCCTAAAAATTTGTCCTAGTGTTATTAATTTAAACTATCTAATCCATCCCGAGCAGCTTTTCTCACTAATGCTGGAACTTTTTCCATGAACTTTTTGAACAAGACATTCACAACTTCTTGGAGGATTTTAGTGATTTTTTTATTAAAATTCCCTGAATGTTTGCAGTAAACCCACCAGAATAGATACTTCTTTTAATTATTGACCAAAAGTCTTCGATTTTCCGAAGTCTAGGAGCACATGGTGGATTTAAATCCTTATCCAAAAATGGAATTTTGTTCTTTTTCTAGGATTGATGCCTAAATAATTGAAATTAATTTTCGTTTTTCTAATGCTTTTAACGCCATTACTCCTACAATTTTTAAATGATTTGGAAAAAAATATTTCATTTTATAAAAAACAACTGCGCATTATTCCTAATTAATTGTTATTGTATAGCTTTTTTTCCAGAGAGTTATGGGCAAATAAAAAAATACTGCAATTTTTTTTCGCATACACTATCATCACTAACGTGTGAAATTTTTCCTAAAGCAGAAAGAGGAGGACAGAAGCAATCGAAAAGTAGGATATGGTAGTTGGTATGGGATTTAATAACGAAAAAAAGTTAATGGATGAGAGGTTAAGATGACTTAAAAATTAAGATTCGGAATTTTAGCGTAAAATATAAAACTTAAGAAGCTGTATTGTTTGGGAAGTATTTTATTGAAGGTTTGTGGTGTCTAAATTCCACCTTAAGTTTGTCATTGAAGATTCAGAGAAATGGATGAATAGGGGAAGATAAAGGTGAAGAAAATTACAGGGGTTGTATTAGGCCATTTATTAAAATCGTAGGGGGTAAAAATGAGCCACATCAAAAAACTCGAAGCTTGGCTTTAATAATAACTTTTTTGTGATAAAGTATACGCAATACTAGTTATTTTATCATATTCAGTTTTAATTTTTACAGAATGTATTATAATCAAAAATTGATTGATTCAATTAGTGTTGAAGATCAGAGAAATTTCATCAAAGTTTGCACATTATTGGAGTTCAGTGGGGATTTTATACAAAAATATCTTAATAAAGCCATAGGTAAAAAGGCGATAGAGAAAAAAAGAGTAGAAAAATGACAAACAAAGTTTCGAAAGTGAGTGATATCTGTTAAAGAAGCAAGAGGAAGACCTTCTGAGGTTCGAGCTGATAAAGAAGAGAGAATCTTTAGAATTCTAAAATCATTACAAGAATGTAAGAACACAAGCGTTAGCCGACTTTTCGAACAGTTCCATATTCCTCGATCGTCTCTTTTTCTCATAATGAGAGAAGATTTAATGTTAACTAAGAAACTTGGTCGTTATGTACCACATACTTTATCACAAGATCAAATGGAACATAGAATGCTAGCTTGTAGAGCAAACCTTGAAAGTTGTAAAAAAACTAAAGAGAAGCTAAAAAAGTCTCTTTCTTTGGATGAAACTTATGTGGGATTATATATGCAACCTCAAAAAGATCAAATGAAAATTTTGCTTGAAAGAAATAAGAGTCCCCCTAATGTGCTTAAGCAATCGAACTATGACAGTAAAAGAATATTGTTAGTTTCGATGGATTTTAATGGAATTTCTTGGTATCATCTGTGTAAAGAAAAAGAAACAATGACGGGAGAGCTCTATAAATCCATATTGAATGAAAAGATCCCAAAATGGCTAGATGAGAAACCTTTTAAACGTCCAATTTTGTTACATGATAATGCCAAACCTCATAAATCAATAGTAGTTGAAGGCTTTTCGGAGGAGAATAAAATTGACCAATGGTATCACCCACCCTATTCTGCAGATATTAGCCCATTAGATTATGATTGCTTTGGGACACTGAAAAGAGAACTCGTGGGTTTCATCATAGTGACTGGAACCAATTTGAAAATCAACTCAAAGAGGCGATATGATGGTACACAAAATGGCCGATATCTCGGTGTTCAAAGTCTTCCAGAGAGATGGGAAAGTGTCATCAATAATGAAGGAGGATATATATAATAACTCTCAAATATGAGTAAATTTAATTAATTATTAAAAGTTTCATTTTAAAAAAAAGTTCGCTACGATTTTAATAAATGACCTAATAATTATTGGACCCTAAATTTTATCCTCAGGAAGAGCCGAAGTGAATTTTTATGGACTTAATTCAATTTGGAGGATTTGTGGCGTAATGGGGTATTTAATCTTTTGCAATAAACCTGTTTTTTAGATAAAAAATTATCTTCGACTTTACAAATAGACAGAAATAAAATTGATGAATTAATTATTCCCATATTCAACTTGCACATTTCTTCTATTAGAATTTTGAAATCCAAAAAAGTGACACGAATAGGCTATGGTTCCAATAAAGGATCCATTGTATACGGGAGTTTATTTTCCCTCAAAGCAGCTAAAGGTGATTTCTCAACCACTTTGTATACAAAATTCATCTTTGGAAATTTAACTTGCTTTGAGAGAAAATAAACGGCCATATATAAAATGCTAATTAAATATAAATTTAGTATATTTCTATGAGTTTCTATCAATTTTAGACACAAAATGAATTAAAATATGAAAAATTGTATTAGTAGTTAAATAATTTAATAAAATATTCACCTCACATAGTCCATCAAACACTTTGATTTTATAGATCTGGCGTTATCATCGCATCTTTTGGATCCTATTCTTCCAAAGGGGCATTATGACATGTTCCTATAATAACTTATCTCACAACCAAGTATTCCATCTACCGATTTGTTAGATATTTTTAGTTCCATGAAATAATAAGGTGTAGTCCGTAATTCCTGTCCAATTTAAATACAGACAAATTATGTGATTTTTGAAACACAAGATCACACACATTAAATAACTTTTATTAAATTAAAGCAATAAAATTTTAATAACCTTTGCGGTGGTGAAACACGCCTTCGAGTCGCCCAGCACCTCCGGCACGGTCTCGGTATCTGAGTTCTTGTAGGCGGATCCCTTCAGACCTGCACCACTGATTGTTCTATACTTTTAGATCTTTCCTCGTCAGAGTTGTCGAGAAACGCTTTCAGAACAGAACAAGATGATTGTCAACTTCTTCATCGCATATTCGCTGTAAGTTTGTCCGACCCCGTTGTAGACGTCCTCTTCTTGTACAGCCGAGGTAATGACGCCCTCTAAAGGCTCGCCATTAAAGTTTTCTTGTCCCAAGGTGACTTGATTGGAGTTAAGGTCAAATTAACTTTAGTGTTTACTCCGTTGATAGTTTTTGCACGTACATTGTTGTTTACTAAATGCATTTTTGTTTTAAAAATTGAAGCTTGAAATTTATTAAAATTTTCGATACTTATGATTTGTTGATTGACCATACCATCGTACTTTGTCGGTTTTCACCGAATAGCGCCTCATGTATTCGTGGAACTTTCTTGCAAGATAGCGCAGACCAGAGTATTCCTTTCGTTGTCTTAAAAAGTCTCGCAACGCATACTTGATTACACCGCTAGCTNGATAGCGCAGACCAGAGTATTCCTTTCGTTGTCTTAAAAAGTCTCGCAACGCATACTTGATTACACCGCTAGCTTTAAATTCAGCTATTCGTGACCGAGCCGCCTACCCGTCTTCTGTTAACGGCAATTATGTATCGATCCCATCTATTCTATCCAAAACTATGTTTCAAATTGTAGTAGTTGACATAATCCAATGGATGTCTTCCAGCATATTGAAGTCAGTATTGAGTAGCTTTAAGTCGTGCGGGTCTTCAACCCTTAAGTCTTCAGGCAGTAGCTCATCGTTTCGGCGAAACATGTGAATTAGCTTATTTAAGTCGGGATGGTCTTCCATGAATACTGAAGCGCAGGAACCGTAATTCGATGTTGATGCATCTTCCTCCTCGTCGGTATTTCCTTCGAAATTCTTTTCCTGGAGATGCCTATCTGTTGGAATATGGTGGCGTTAACCTAGACTTCCTGTAGTGGCACGTTTATTCTCGCTGTATTTCTGTCTCGTTCTTTTTGTTCGTTGTTTACATTGATTTCGACATTTGAATTTTCAGCTTTCGAATCGCCATCAGTTTTAGATTCGGTTTGATCAGCCGTAATTCCACCGTCATCAACGGCTTCTGGCTCCATCTGCTCCATTTCCGGTTCGACTTCGTTTGCTTGCTCGGGTGTGGGACTTCCTGTGTCAGCTTCCACTCCGGTGGCTACTTAAGAATGAGAATCAAAACAGGGCAAATGCAATCTGCCACTATTAACGAAAATATTGCTTCTAAAAAGACGACTTAAAGAATAAGTACAAAAACTATACATAAGTCTGTAGAAGAAATAGGTACTTCTATTTGTAAAAAATGTCCTACTAGAATAATCACTTCTAAAGTCAAAATGAAAATACCAAAATTTCCTTCCACATAAAATGTATATAAACACTTTAAAATTTAAATTAAATATATTTTATTTGTTTATTTTTAAAATAAATATTACGCTTATTATTTTAGTTTTTTGACAGGAATAACGGACCACACCTTATGAACCAAAATGTTATAAACTAATGATAATATAAAGAATACTGCCTAAAAATAATCTTTAAATCGTATATAAATACCAAAATTTTGTTTTATTAAAAAACTTATAATTTTTAATAATTTTATAGTTTGAAAATTTCAATAGATTTTAAACCCGAACCGTTTTGGGTTCAGGGCATATCCCAGCCAATGAAATAAAAGTAAATAGAAACTGTGTTATTTAAGTTATCGTAAAATAAGGTCATTTTTAATGATTTATAGCTATTTTTTGTTAATAAAAAATTTATTCGATTCATATTATACCGTTTTCAGGCACGCTTTTGCATTATTTTCAACAGAACATTCACATTTTCTTCATGAAATTTATAGCAAAATGTGAAAAGTGACTGAAAATGATATACGAGCTTTTATTTTAGAAAAAAACAGTTTTCTAAATATGCAAATTATTGAAAAATTTCACTAACCAAAAAAATGAAGATGATCGTAAACGCTTTCAAAATGAATGTATTAAAACAAAACAAACATAAGTTAAATATTTCATTGTAATTAATACCAAATGATTTGGTTTTTACTTTGTCCAATATCTTCCTTATTAAATGACAAACACTTTTTTTAAAGTTCAAGCAAGTGAAGCATCCAAAAATAATTTCTAATATATAAGTATTGATTTTTTTATTTTTTCAGAAAGAGTCATATTAACATCTAGAATCAGAAAGTGAAGAGATTACTTTTTTCAACGTTATTTAATTCTTTTTCTGGATAACCATATAAAATTAAGTTTATTATGGGAAAAGTTACGCCGTTTTACGCAAAAAGGTAAGCAGATTTTAATTAATAATAAATATGCAAATTAATATCTAGTGCCAAGATTTATACATAATATTTTCTATAAATTGAGCTTTATTTTTAAAGCATATTTGTTTAAATTACTATAATGTATAACTTACAAAAATTCAATAACCGATAAAGAACAACGTGTATTTATCAAATTTGGAGTAATTCTAGGCCACAGTTCGGGAATAATACACAAAGAATTGATTAAAACGATAGGAGAAAAGGCCTATAAATATAATACAGTGAAAAATATGGTTTCCAAATTTAATAAGTGCCAAAATTACGTTGAAGACACTAGAGGAGGTGATACAAGTAATCATTTAATAAAATAAAATACAATTGAGAAAATTGAAGACTATCTTGCTCAAAGTAGAGCCTGGTCGTGCCTCGAACTTTCCATGTTAGTAAATTGTAGTAAAGCTACTGTTTATCTGTATTTAACAGAAGATTTACAAATGAAGAAATTATTGAGCAAATGGGTTCCTCATTTTCTCACACAGGAACAAAGAGAACATGGAGTATTAGCATGTAGATATAATTTGGAGCAGTTATCAAAACAAAAAAACCCTAATAAACAGAACATTGGTTATAGATGAAACTTGGCTTACTTTATATATGCAACCTCAGCGTGA
>NIPM01001405.1:0-20190 GCA_002738285.1 Holacanthella duospinosa
GGCTTGGTCAAATCTAAAATTGTCTTTCAAAATGACAATGCGTCCTCTCATACCGCTTCAAGTATAAAAAAATTGTTCAAAAGAAACGAAATAAAGGTAATGAGATTGCCTGCACAATCTTCTGACCTTAACCCAATTGAGCATCTATGGGATCATATGAAAAGAGAGCTAAAAATTCAACCACTATGTAAAGACAATGATGGACTTTGGGAGAGAATTCAAGATATATGGAACAATATTTCAGCTAAGTATGTCTTAAGCTTGTTAGGTCAATGCCTAGAAGACTCAAACAGATCAGAAAAACCAAGGGCTGGCACACAATCTATTGATTTTTCATTTTTTTTAAAAATTCGACAAAACACAGAATCACCTACTTTCAACTTTGAGTAATCATATCTCTATCAATATTTAAAACATATCTATAATATTTGGAATGTTATAGAAAAAGACTATATCTATCTACCATATGAGTATTGGCTTGCTCGAAGTCTTACTCATTCATGAATTACTATTTAAGTTCGAATTTCCAAAACACTGAATCACTTTTGACGGGCAGTATATAATAGTGTTTTTAGCTTATATATTAAAAATTTTAATATCTCAAACTCCTATAAAAATCATTCTACCTTTATAATATGGATTATTATATAGTTTAACACAAACTATTTTTTGTAAAAATAATGTTATCTTTTTGAATAAGAATGTAAAATAATATTTATTCACGATATCATAATTATAGTTTTAATGTTATATTCATTAGATAATCTATATTTATTAATAAAAAATTTATATAAAGAACATTTAAATCTTCTAATTAAAAATATATATATCTTAATTAGATTAGTAAAGTTTAATAACTTGTATAGATTCAAAATTGTATTTCTAAACATAATTATCATTGATGATATGATTATATATATAATTTATCTTTTATTATAATCTAATTGTTTAAGATTGATAATTTAAAGATTTACCAAATATGAGAGTTTATTTTTGTTCATAGTAGTCCCTTTTTGATTTTTTGCTTAATTCAACCAAATTTTTAATGAATCTAGATTATTCTCACTCTTGTTCAACCAATTATTTAATAAGTAAAATGGGGACTACTCTGAACGAAAATAAAGACCCATATATAAAAATTAATAAACTTATTGATATCTTCTTTTGATTGTCTCTAACAATATTAAATTCTTTTTTAAGATACTTGATTTTTTTTCTCATTAATTAAGTTTAAATGTTTTTGTTTATGAAAATTTTTTTCTTCATTTTCAAATTCTATAAGTGTTTTGGTTGAAATAAATTAAAAATAAAAATGACACGTCCTCAAATTTACTAAAACGTTATTTACTCTAAAAAAAAGCTTTTAAAATCTAATATAGTCTAAGACACTCTCTAGGAAATTCTCTATCTTTTGGTATAATTTTTATGTTATTATCTTTAATCCTCTTAGTTTTATTGAGGGTCACATACACACACACACACACACACTAATTCTCGATTTTAGTAATATAGATTGGAGTTTATTTAAACATTGTCAATTATATCCAGGGCTAAGGAAAAATTAATTTAGCTCTTTATTTACCAGTGACTCAAAACGAATTACTAACTTTTGAATCACATTTGTTACATTATAACCAACAAATTTACTCTATATTGGTCTAACAAAATATTTATAAACAACCAAATAAATACATTTATCGTAGCTCTAATAATAAGTAAATTACTAATATCAGAAGTTCTGAAACTGGTTGATAAATTACTTGAAACTGAGAATCGTGATCTATGAAAACGATTCTTCAAACAAATTCTTTGAAATTAAGTAATTTTTACAATTAAGAAAAATCTGAAAAGTGCACAGTTATGTGAAGAAAGTTTTGTAAACTGTCAGATGTTTTCTTTGTTCTTATTATTTAGATAATTTATTATGTTTATATCTAATTGTTACAAGGTCTGATACAATGATATAAATAATAAGGTTCTTTATTAAAAAGAATTAGGATCCTAAATGTTGGCCAGCGCCATTCTTAAATTGGTCGGCTTGAACCGGTTGACTTAGACCGCCATCTAAAATCACGTTGAAATTAACGTAGCCGAAATGACTAATATTATGAACCGAACCGACAAAACTCATTTAGTTTTTTATTTTTTATGTCGCATTTTGTTGAAGATATCAGAGATTTTGTGAAAATATTGAAATGTCTTTTTCTATGGATCTATTGGGCCTCCATTTCCAAAAACAAAGCATGTTAATGTATATGATGTCTGAGAAGCACAAAAATGCGCTTTTTGGTAAACTTTATAAGCAGAAAAAGTTGGTAAATAAAGGATTAAAAAAATGATTTAAATCTGATACAAGGATTTATTAAAAATAATCTTTCAAAGTTGTCTCTTTCTTTCTAGTATTCCAGCACAAATCAGGATGCAACCAAAACCATTCAATATCATCTTTGGATAGCCTTTTAGTCGGCTCGGATCCGACTATCTTTATTCCAATAGGCTCTTCAAGACATCCTGAGCAGTAAAAAACTTGATAAAACAATTGATCGACTTTACACCATTTTACAACCTCTTGATTATTACAAACGGAAGCCAAATCAAAGCAGCGCATTTCTACATCTATTAATTTCTCGCTTGTAAATCTAGAATATGACTGAGATATAAAATTGAGATTAGTTGGCGGAGTAGTATTGTGATGGGTATCAGCATAGCAACTGGTGATGGCTATTTTGCATTTCGGACATCTAAGCTCTTTTTGAGATAAATAGTTGATTGAATCATTCTGATCACTGGTTTTAAAATCATTAAATTGATCGGTACAAGATTGAGAAATGGTTCTCTAAAAGTATAACAGTAAATACGAATACTTTCGTCCCTCCGTTGAATTCTGTAAATACATCATCGATTTCTTTTTTAAGAGATATTAGTTGATCTAATCTACCTCTCTCTTCAACTTTGACTGGAATTATAGGATTCGCATTCCTTAAATTTTAATAATGGAGCAACCTTAACTCAATAAACTGTTTTAGACTATTCATAGCTTGTGAAAATGAAGGAAAATCAGTTTTAATCATGCCTCGTACCCATTTCGACAAAGAGTTAACATACCTAGGTTGGTTAAGCCTTTCCTCCAACAAAATGATAGCGCCTCAATAATTTAAATATAGTTGATTACCCCAATCCTAAAAATCATAAATTGTATGGTACATATTTATGTCTAATACAACGTCCTAATGCTTGATTGAGAGCTAGACGATGAATAATATACAATTTACCTCTAAATGCCTGAATTTCATACCATTGAGTTCCGGTTAAACATTTTAGTTTTCTATCTTTGGCATCGTTGTATTCTTTTTTAAGCATTACTTCCATTCCTTTCCTATAAAGATTATAGGTTAGAAACTTACAGGTTAGGAAAAGGAATCCCAACGGATATGACTGCGCGACAATTGTCATCCGAGAAATCAATTCCTTCAGAAATCTTAAAACATTAAAACCAAAAAATAAACTTTTCCTCTAAAGACCTAAAGAATAAAAACAATGTTTTACTCCAAAGAATAAGGCACCAAATCCCGCCTTGTAATGTTTAAAATTGTATATTTCTTGATTATATTCTTTCATTGTCTTTTCTAATTCTTTAGCTCCACCTCTTCTAGGCTCTAAGAATTAAAGTCAAGAATAACCAGAAAAAATCTTTTTAAATTCTTCCATTTTCTTTACCATACCAGTAACCTAAAAGGTTAAATAAGGAATGAATAGAACCGCCCATCTTTTGATTAGCTTATCAAGTAAGGCATAAGAAGTAATAAAAACCAATACGCCTCCTGGTATAACCTGAATTATTTGATTAATAGCTTATAAAATTATTAATATTGGTATTTTACAATTTCCTAAATCATCTTGATAAGCAAAATTATCTTGATTTGCATAAATACATGTAAGATCTACATTTTCAGGCCCAGAAGTGATCGTTTGTGCCCAAATCTAAATTCATAAACATACTTTTGAAATACCTGGGATGGCGAGATAACGTGGTTTGCTTCATATGAAATAGGACTAAAAAGTTAAAACAAATGATTAAACAATGAGGCCTGAAGTTCGCTAGCAAACGAAATGGTCTAAAATATCATTGATAGATAAAATACAGGCGATAAAGTTCCACTGGTTAAAATAACCGATCTTGTTTTCGCTGATATAGACGAAAAAATTAAACCAGGATTCATACACCTATAAATAGAATGATATATAAAAATTTACCAAAAAGCTATTTCTGTTTCCCACTCTAAAAACATTTAAAAATTAGCAATGCCTTTTGTTTTATAATCTTTAGATTTTATAACTGCAATTTTGTATGATTCATGATCTTTATACATCATTTTGAACACCATAAATAGGTCTAGAGCCAATAAAATATAATAATGTGCCTTTCAAATGAGCAGAGACAATTTTAGACAAAGAAAGATTGACAGGATTATCAGTTTTAGGAGTATCTGAAGGTATCAATTTTTCAAAATCATAAAACAAATAATCAATGACATTTTCATTGATTTTGTTAGACGACAGAAAATTAATAAAATATCTTCCAGTCCAGCTAAACAATATTAAATATTAAATGGTACACATAAGTCTTCTTTTCGAACTCTTCACTAGTTTTAAAGTGCCCTCTACATTCAGTGATAAACAGTATAATGATATCAATCAACTAATCTCAAGTCAATAAAGTAATCAATACTGCCATTAATCTTTTACAATGATCATGCAAATCCTCATAGTTAGCAAGAAATTTCAGTTCTACGACCAGTTCTATAAGATAGGAAAGGTATAAATAATACGATCTAATCCTGTAAGTGGAAGCATAGAACTAGCTGAGTCTCTACAAGTATCCTCAATGTTGTGAGCTTTAATATTGAAAAATAAAATATATACCTTCATCGAGCACAATAATACTATTATCCAATTTAATATTAAGAGATTCTCTAATTCCTGAAAAATCAAAATCATAACTGAACTTGGATGCAGGATATAATTATAAGGACAAAAGATGATATCAGCATTTTCAGCCAACATTCTCGATGCATAAAATGGACAACCTTTTACTTTTTTACCAATCTTGTTTAGGTCTTCAATATCCCATACATCTGGTTCTAAAATTCCCTCATTTTTACCAACACTAGAGACTTTGGAGGCTAATCTCATATATGAATTGCGAGATCCATAAATGCATAGATTTTTGATCTGTGCTTTTTGACTTTTAAATAAGATTATTAAATTTTAAGAATACCATTCGTCATCTTTGTTTGATAATTTTGATATTTTGGAATTTACTAAAATAAATTATTAGTTCTAATTAAAATCTACTGCAGTATTGCTCTCTGCTTCCTAAAATAGTCATTTCTAAAAGAATAAATGAATTTAGATTACTGGGCCTGTAAGGTGTATTATTCTTTAATTCCTTTATTATTTGTGATATCTGTCTATGACTAAAGAATATTGGTATAAATAATACGTTCTAGTTCCAAAATAAATAGTAGGAGAAGTCATATTCTTTTTATTAAGCTCGTTTTCTTCTTTAGCTTGATTATTTTTTGGAATCGATGGCTCAGCAATTTCTGGTTCTGTTATATCGTTTTTATTTGCAAACTGTTCGAATAAGCTTGAACCTAATATAGAAGCTTGTTTTGATCTAGCTTCCTTTTTCATTCTCATCTTTTGTACTCTTAGATCAAGTATCCTCTTCTTTTCTTTGTGTTGCCAAGCTAAAGGATTAAATGATATTGAACCTAAAGTAGAACATAATAAAGCTAACGTCTTTCCAGTTCCTAATTTATAAATTAAGTTCATATAAAACCTGTAGGACTCTCTAATAAAGAATTTTCGCTTTTTTCTAAGCCTTGTATAATCTGTATAAATTAAATGGTTTGATATCGTACTTTAGACATTAAGACTATTTGTGATGGATAGGGCTTGAATGGAAACTTCACTATTGTATCGTTGATAAGTATTTCTTCCCATTCTTTAGTCATTTCAAATCAAAAGTTGAATTAGAAACTCAGTCAAATCTAGAATAAAGAATTTTTATTACTTTACCAAAGTGAAAATCACAAATGCTTAAAATTTAGATTTATAATGAATTTTCATCTAAAAGAAAGTGCTAACGAGATATCTATTTCTAGTGGTGAAGAAATGGATTGCGAAAATACCGATAATTTGAACATTGTTCAAAACTTTGATCCCAATTCTTCTTTCAACTCATTAAAAGAATATAGCAACAAATACCTTGACACAGACACAAAATATAAGGAGATTCTTTATTCTAAAAATTCGGAACTGTTTGAGAGAGGCAATTTTCTAAATTTATATTGTAGAACCTACACTCGAAAATAGATCTTATTTAAAAGTTTTACGCGAACCTAAACTCTCGAAACATAAAACAAGTGAAAGAAGAAAGTACGAATTATATCATTTGCTAGGAGAAAAGTCTACTAATTCTGAGAATCTTCAAATTCTAAAACAATCATTTAATAACATAGAGTCCGATATTAAACGAGATCCTCGTATATATTTAAATGATTATTATGATGAAATAAGAAAAGAGAAACGATTTTCACCCAACTTTTCAACAGTATCGCTCAAAATCCTTTAAATTATGTTTTAGGTCGTTAAAGTGAAAGAAGGAAGTACTATATTAATTCAAAATATTCCATCAAATGTATCCGAAGATAAAATATTGACATTTATGTCAGCCTATGGTGGAGTAAAAGAATGTAAGCTAATTATATTCTCACAATCACAAGAAAATACTGGTATAGCTACACTTACATACAATGACGGACTGATGACAACTCCTTTATCATCAGAATTTGTTAAAAAAGCCATCGAAAAGGGAAACCAAAGAGTTATTTATGGACACACACTTAAAGTTTCTTATGATCCATTTAGTAAGCCATAAGTGACGTTATTATTTAGAGGAAGAATTTAAAAAAGCTGTAGAAAGCTTTTATAACAAAGGAAAAGAAGAAGCACAACAAGAAATTCACCAACCTGTTCTAAATGGTAAGTTTAGTTTTGTTATTTTTTTAGAGGTTAAAGATTCCTCAAAAGCACATGACAATTTATCTGAACGTAGCTTTAGTAGAGAAAAACATGACAGACCTATTGAATCTAGTTCTAGGTATCATGAAGATAATAAATATCACTATTCAAGAGAGCGAGCCGGTTCTCGTAAATCCTACAAAGATGATTATGTCTGTGACAATCACGACAGAAGTCCATTTGGGTCTCATTTAAGAAGAGAAAGATATTATGAAAGAAGTAGGAGCTATGGTAGTAGAAGTAGAGAAAGAAGACCAAGTTATGATAGAAGAGATTCTAGATATCGCGAAAGAAGCCCTAGTTATCATAGAAGGCCCAGTTATAGGCATAGAGAACCTGAATATCCAAAAGAGAGAAGTCGTCATAGATATAGAAGTCTTTCTAGAAGTAGATCGAGATATCATTACAGAGAAGACTCCCGAGATATGTATTACAAATCTCGAGATCATTATCATCATAGAAAACATTATGAAGATTATAGAAACAGAGATCGATATAAGGAATTTAATTACGATAGACATTATCATAGAGGAGACTATGATCATTATCATCATAGAAAAGATTCGAAAGATTGTTTTAGAGAGCATCGTCCTGTTTCTAAGACACGAACAGAGATTGATGCAATCGAAGGAGATTATTCCGAAAAATATGATTCAGAGTCTTCAGTGTCGCAGAGTTCTGAGGTTTTAACCAAGCAGGGCCACTCCAATGCGAGAGACAATCATCCAATAGTTAAATCCATGATCAATTTTAATCGAAATACCAACATTATGATAGAAGAAAAACGATGTTTTGTTTATATTTATTACACAGACTTCCCCAAAATTATAGCTATCGAAAAATTGATAGAATACTTTAACGACTCTAGCATTGATAGAATATTGAAACATCCTGATTTTTGGGTCATCTTATTTGAAGATAAGGATTTGGCCAAACAGTTTTTTTATAAATTCAATCGCAAACAATTTAATGGTTATAAACTGGTTATGGATTTTAAAAAGCTGTCCGAATTTTATCTTGATCTAGACAAAGAATATCCAGAAGTAGAAGCTGATCCAATTGAATCCAAAATTGAAATTAAATTAAAGAATCTTGAAACAAGCAAGGTTCATCCTGATACTACGCAAGAGAAAGAAATTAAAGAAAATAATCCAGATATAGAGAATAACAATACAAAGTCCTTTCATATTAACGATATTTACAACCCAAGAGCATTTTCAAAACTACCTTCTATTCCAAAAATCAAAAAAGGTTCTACCGAAAATAATTCATCAAATAAAGGTCCTGTTAAGAAGAGAAATCTTTATAAGCGTATTTATTTGTTTTTTATTATTAGGTGAATCAACCTCTTCTAGACTGGATAAAAAATCAGATGGTCTATCTGATAGTGATGAAGAACCAATGAAAATAAGTCCAGGTCAAATACAAAATACGGAAGTTCAAACTTTAGATGACAAACTCAAAGTCTACAATGAAGATATGCTTATTTCTGATCAACAATCACCAATCGTTGATGATATCGAAAATGAAATATTAGAATCCCCTATTGATTATTCTGGTTCATCGCCTGATACCAACAAAGTCAAACGAACCCGAATTAAAAAAAGAAAACCAATTAAGAAGAAAAGATTAAAGAAATCGAAACTATCAAAAGAAGTACGAGATACCTCTATAGAAGATTTTTTACAAATCACATCTTTAATAATCAAACTAAAATTAGATGATACATTTACAATACCCAAAAATGATGGCTGTGCAAGAGCAGGTATAGTACGTAAAATAGCACCAGAGAACAAAATACTCTTTACTCCTGACTTGGAACGCAAGCCATTGGGAGATTTCTTTAAAAACAGCAATACAAGTGTATCACGTGAAAATCGGGCTCAAAATCGTAGAATGATCGGTCATGCACATAGAATATTTGGTGATCAAGCCAATATAAATGTTAAAGGTAATATCGGTAAAGATCTGATCCGATTCAATCAACTCAAGAATCGATCTAAACTCCTTCAAATACGCAAATCACCGATTCATGAATATGGCATGTTTGCAATGGAACCAATCAAGGCCAATGAATTTGTGATCGATTACGTGGGCGAAGTTATTAGGATGAAAGTTGCGGATGTTAGAGAACTGCATTATGAGGCTATGGGTGGCGATTCTAGTTACTTTTTCAGGATTGATGATGAGTATGTGATTGATGCTACGATCAAAGGTAACACGGCTAGATTGATCAATCATTGTTGTGAAGTAACTCTCTTAGCCTGTTTATTTTGTTTTAAAGCCTAATTGTAATGCGAAAATCATCAGGATTGGTAATGAGAGTAATGTTATTATTTATGCGAAACGTAATATTATGGTTAATGAAGAGATTTGTTATGATTATAAATTTCCGATTGAGGAAGTTAAGATTCCTTGCCATTGTGGTGCTAAAAAATGTCGAGGGTCTTTAAATTAATATATTTGTTGTTTGATGTGATATTTTATAATTATATTACCAAGTTGGTACTTTATTGTTACAAATCAGATACATTTCAACTGGATCAAAGAATTTTGAGCATGGAAAATCCCTAAATAGGTAATATCGATCCAATATTGTTTACTCGACAATAAATAAATTTTTTGTTGCAAACCAATCGTTGATATAAATTTATTCTAATAACTTCGTATCATTTTACAAATTCAAGATGAAATCAATGGTTCTTTGATTTGGGAATTTTTGAAATGATACGAATGAAACTGATCCAACTACGACAAAATAGCGCTACCTTATTGAGAATATTAAATCACACAAGTAAATCAACAAAGCACGATGGATCTTTAAGAAAAGCTACCTTATTATTAAGAAAGACTATCTTATTAATTCCATTCGGATTAGGATTATCAGCTTTATTGATTTACAATCACAAAGTATATTTAGAATCGCCGCCCATTGGAGACACAATAATCGAAAAAGCAACTTCTACAGAAATATTATCAAAAATACAACTCGATAACAAAAATTATGTTTGTTTAGCTACTGGTGTAAGACAGGTTACTTTTATTAAATTTAATGCTTACGTTCTTGCGATCTATATTCAAGAAGATCAATTAAAGAAATTCAAATCTAGTTTAAAAGTATTATCCCTTAGATTTTATTAGACTTTAGAGTTTTGATAAAGAGAAATTCCTAATCGATCAATCGGAAATGGACAAATTTATTAACGAACTTTCAAATTACAATTTCTGTTTGAAAATAGGCACCCGAAATTTAAAATAATATTCCATAGTTCCAGTTAAAAGCACCAATGCATCTCATCTCAAGAATGGGTTATCAAAGAGTTTAGAATACCGATTAGGGAAACAAAAAGCAGATGTATCAGAAGATAATCTCAAGGTATGATTTTTCATTTGAGTGATTTGTTAGAAAATTAAAGAGGATATAGAAATATTCAAAAATGCATTTCCTAACACAGTAGTAAAGATTAATGAAACTATAGATTTAGTAAAAGAATCCAACAAATTCAACATTTGTTTCCTCGTAATTCCTAATCCATCGATCAATTTAGAACAAAATAACGGGTACAGTTAATGATACTTGGGTAATTCGTAATTTGTTATTCACATATTTTGATTTGGGCAAGAATATTTCTCCTTCTGTATCCCTAGATTTTTTTTAAAGATTTTTTCTAGATTCGGGAATCTATGGCTGATACATTTAGTTCATTCAAATAACACATTTGATGCTAAAATATTCATTTCATATTTTCAAATCTTTTTACCTTATCTATACGCATTTTACATTTCTAGCTCAATAGGAATTATCTACGCGACCTTCAACTTCAGATGTAGGGATATACTGCAAGAT
Source organism: Holacanthella duospinosa (assembly GCA_002738285.1). Taxonomy (NCBI): domain Eukaryota; kingdom Metazoa; phylum Arthropoda; class Collembola; order Poduromorpha; family Neanuridae; genus Holacanthella; species Holacanthella duospinosa. The sequence continues at coordinate 10,937 of NIPM01001405.1, forward strand.
AATGTGTGGTCCGTTATTCCTGTCCAATTTTATAAATTTAAATACAGACAAATTATGTGATTTTTGAAACATAAAATCACACACATTAAATAAACTTTATTAAATTAAAGCAATAAAATTTTAATAACCTTTATTTTTAAAGAATGAGATCGATTGAAAACAAATCCAATCTGCCACTATTAACGAAAATATTGATTTTAAAAAGACGATTTAAAGAATAAGCACAAAAACTATACATAAGTCTGTAGAAGAAATAAGTACTTCTATTTATAAAAGAAGTCCTACTAAAATAATCACTTCTAAAGTTAAAAAGAAAATACCAAAATGTCCTTCCACATTTCGAGGAGAAATGTATATAAACACTTTAAAAATGAAACATTAAATTAAATATATTTTATATATATATCATTTATTTTTAAAATAAATATTACGCTTCTTATTATTTTAGTTTTATAAGAGACCACACCTTATTTTGAAATTTTATTGATGTTGATTAGAGTTTCCAAAAAATACAAAAACAATCATGTTCTCTATACTCAAAACCTTGCAGTTGACGATTGAGCTCCCTCTATCCTTTGGGGTACGAATCAAACGATTGTTTCCATATGGATGAGATTTTTGAAGAAAACAGAATATTTTGGTTGATAAAATGAGGAAAGTCTTGAAGAATTATGGTTGAAAAGTTTTAATATTTTGGTTGATAAAAATTAAAAATTGTTTTCAAAAAGTTTCTTCTATATGGGACAAAATTTTTGAAACATAATTATATTCTAATTAGTCGAGGAATTTTAGTTTCTTTAATGCATAAAATATTAAGAATGAAAATAAATTTATGTATTTACTATCCATAAAATAACTCTTAGCTATATTTCTTGCCATTTTAGTTGCTTCCTCAACCTATTTTCACTATGATGCACTAATATGAAAGAATTATAACCAAGGCTTCAAAAATTTTGTCCCATATGAAAATGAAAACGAACATTCAAAAGCTATTTTAGATAGCTGAAAAGGACAGAATATGGATTGTTGGCAGATGTTACAGATTAATAATATTCAATTGAAGCCTATTACAAAGTCCAAACTCTAGATTATTTCAATGTTTCTGATGCTATTAATGCTAATCCATCGATTAAAAATGCGTCAAGTTTGAATCATTTTGGATTGGATTTAAATGTTTCTTCCGATCCGAATTCAGTTTCCCAGGCTCAGATTAGGTTTTCTAAATTGATTTGGTTAAATCATTTTTATTCTTTTACAAAGACTCATTTTGACATTTTTATATTGATAATATGAAAAACTTTGACCACTTCAAATTGGTAGTTCAAAATTTTGGATCGATTCAATAGACATTTTTGAACTTTACATTTTGCATCAGATACAAGTTCATAACATGCCGATTTCCATTACCAATCTTTTTATTCCTATAGACCATCATAATAAAAATTGAAAATTTATGTTTTCTTTGGCGGGCTTTAGGCATTAAAGCGATTCGATTACAAAAGGTCACGAGATCATCATGATTTTAGTAAATCTGTCGGAGTGTAAAACTAGACAATCAAAACAAAATAAAAAGATTATAGAAAGTCTAGTATTAACAAATAAGAGATCCAATGCAACTATTTGACTTACCATAATCATTCACACAAGCGAAAATCTTAATTTACAACAAAGTCAAAAAGAGAAATTGGATTTATTTCTAAGCAACAAGCTCACATAATCCAAAATGATAATACTCATTAGTTAAGTTATTTTCGGCCCCAAATCCATAAAGAAAACTTTTGAAGGTAGGATAAGAAATATTGACCAAAACACTGACAATTATGTCGGAAATAAGGACAATATTGCTTTGTGTGATGTTGGTTTGATGTAGCGCATCCATAGTTTCAGGTATGCCAGTAAATTTCTTATAGTAATACTGGTACAAAGTATAATAGATCTCTAGTTTACCATTTCTATCCAATGTACTGATAGCTGTTCTTTTGAGTTCAGATACCATGATTTTGTTAATGTCAAGTCCTAGTTGAAGGAATTTGGTAAAAAACTTTAATATAGAGTCATTGTATCCAAATGATATCAACTTGCTATCTAGCTGTTCCATATCAAACACATCCACCTTTGTAACATTGCCTCTGCACTCTATTTCGGGTACTTCTGTTGTCTTGACAACTAAGCTAGATATGCCATTAGATAGATAAAATATATTGATGAATTTCATGTTCTAATTTGCTTTACACCATATTTTGGCTACAATTTATACTTGATTTTTCCACAATAAATTTTGTAAATCATGTGATTTATTTATCAATTATGATACAAAGAACTTCTTAATCATGTGATTTATTTATCAATTATGATACAAAGAACTTCTTAATCATGTGATTTATTTATCAATTATGATACAAAAAATTTGGTCATTGACAAGTTTATAAGCCCGTTCTTTCGAACTGGGTGAAAAATACGTTATGGAGAAAATATAAGATTATATTAATAATTATTTCGTATCTTAATTAGATTAGTAAAGTTTAATAACTTGTATAGATTCTTAAATTGTATTTCTAAACATAATTATCATTGATGATTATTATATATGGCATTTTATTTTCGTTCAGAGTAGTCACTTTTTGATTCTCTTCTTAATTCAACCAAATTTTTAATGAATCTACATTATTCTCACTCTTGTTCAACCAATTATTTATTAAGTAAAATGGGGACTACTCTGAACGAAAATAAACTCCCATATATAAATTTGAAAATCTGCGTGTGTGTGTTATCGAACTCCCCCTTCAGTTTTTAACCAATACATTTAAAACTTTAGACATAGATCAAGATATATTCCGAGGGTGCACGTTGCTATTTATCTTTTTTAAATAGGCCTTCTAGGCTCTACAAATCGATGCTTTAGTGATACAAAGACTAAAAGAATAACCATTTAACCAATCAGATATCACCATCTTGATTATAATAATAAAAGTTTTATATTTTTTAAATATAGAATCTAAAGATATTAAAGCCATCTATTTAGTTATTAATAAGAAGTAAGAATATCGATTGAAAAAGTAGAAATATAATCAATTTTCAATGAATTTATATTTAATTATATAGATCTTAAAATATATTATGAGAGTAATTAATAAAGAACATAAGGAGATATTTAATGAATATACTAAAAAAGTAATCATTTATTTAAATTATTAGATTAAGAAGTAATCTCAGTAATAAAACTTTTGAATAATTCAACATTGAAATTAAAGTTTTATTATTATTATTAAATAATATTACTCTTTTGGCTACAATTTCTTATGTTTTCCAAGTAAAGAATGATATATTATGTAACACTAAAATAAAATATTATAAATTACCTATTATTAAATAAATTGTTTGATTTAGTCTCTATATATAAATCTGTTATCGAACTCCTTCAGTTTTTAACGAATAATGTTAAAACTTTGTAGATTAAGATATATTATTATTTATCTTTTTAAAATAGGATCTATAAATTTTAATTTTAGTGATATATACGAGATTATGCATAAAAAACATGTATTGTAATCTCATTGAAGCCACTAATTTAACTGGATGTGCTAAAGGGCAAGATGTATTGATACCACGGATTCCTTTTATTCGAATGCTCTTCCATTCGATTTCAAAAGATTGCAATTTTCAATTTCTTTAGCTTTTGCCATGTCAATAAATAAGAGTCAAGGGCAGACACTAAAAGTGATAGGAATAAATTTAGATAATTACTGCTTTTCTCATGGTCAGTTGTATGTGGCATGCTCAAAAGTTGGAAATCCAAATAATTTATTCATTTTAGCATCTGATGGAAAAACAAAAAACATACACTGCCGTCAAAAGTGATTCAGTGTTTGGAAAATTCGAACTTAAATGGTAATTCATGAATGAGTAAGACTTCAAGCAAGCGAATACTCATATGGTAGATAGATACTGCCTTTGTCTATAACATATCTAAATATTATAGATATCTTTTAAATATTGATAGAGTTATGATTACTCAAAGTTGAAAGTAGGTGATTCAGTGTTTTGACGAATTTTTTAAATTTACAAAATTTTCATTCTAGAACATTCTAAAATACCGCAAAATTGTTCATTTTTATTTCAAATTCTTAGCAGAAGGTATTAAGGCTTATTTGGTATGACAAGAAGAAAATTGAAACAAGAATTAACGAACTTGCTTAAAATGGAAAATCTTCAAGAAAAATAGCTGAAATTGTTGGAGTTTCACAAGCAACAGTGTCCAGAGTAATAAATAGAGTTAAAAAAATATTCCAGAGCCTATAATAGGTCATCCTTGGGTCTTAGATAAGTATGATGAAAAATGTATTGGAAGATTAGCAACAAGTGGTAAATGCTCCACCTCTACAGAAATATAGCGAGAACTCAAGACCTATGCAGGAATATCCGCCTCTTCGAGTATATACTGCGTACATTAAAACGTAGCAACATCTTATCTAGATACAAAGAAATACCACAATTAAAAAAATCTCATCATCGAGCCAGATCAGAATTTGAAAAAACACACAGAAATTGGGAAAATAAAGACTGGGATATGGTTATATGGTCAGATGAGACTAAAGTAAATCTAGAGGGATCTAATGGACGTGATAGAACTTTCAGAAAAATCGGGGAACCACTCAGAGATCACAATATTACTCAATCAAAAAAATTCGGTGGTGGATCAATTATGGTTTGGGGATGTATGGTTTCATCAAGTGTTGGGTATCTTTGTAGAATTGATGGCAGTATTAATGCAGAGATATATGAGAGTATTCTGGATGATGAGCTTATGTATCAATTTACTTGTATGGCTTGGTCAAATCTAAAATTGTCTTTCAAAATGACAATGCGTCCTCTCATACCGCTTCAAGTATAAAAAAATGGTTCAAAAGAAACAAAATAAAGGTAATGAGATGGCCTGCACAATCTTCTGACCTTAACCCAATTGAGCATCTATGGAATCATATGAAAAGAGAGCTAAAAATTCGACCAACATGTAAAGACAATGATGAACTTTTGGAGAGAATTCAAGATATATGGAACAATATTTCAGCTAAGTATGTCTTAAGCTTGTTAGGTCAATGCCTAGAAGACTCAAACAGATCAGAAAAACCAAGGGCTGGTACACAATCTATTGATTTTTCATTTTTTTAAAAAATTTGACAAAACACTGAATCACCTACTTTCAACTTTGAGTAATCATATCTCTATCAATATTTAAAACATATCTATAATATTTTTAATGTTATAGATAAAGGCTGTATCTATCTACCATATGAGTATTAGCTTGCTCGAAGTCTTACTCATTCATGAATTACCATTTAAGTTCGAATTTCCCAAACACTGAATCACTTTTGACGGGTAGTGTACCATCTGTTAAGTATCCACTATTTTCTACAAAATTATAGAATTTCATCCTTTCTTCTACATTTTTGTTGGATAAAAGAGACTTTTTAGTTGGCTTAAAGGCTCTTTTGCCCCATTCTGTACTTTTCACGAATATTTGAACAGTTCTATGGCTAATTTTTTTATTTTTATTTTTAAAATAAATATTACGCTTCTTATTATTTTAGTTTTTTGACAGGAATAACGGACCACACCTTATATCTAATGAATATCGTTGACAGGAAAATCATCTGATCTGAAAATTATCTAAAAGACCTACGAAGCACAGTTCGAAAATTGCAAAAAAATGAAAATATCCATTCTAATGATATTATTTGATTATATATATGGAAATCATAAGCTCATTATCAAATGTTGCTAACATTCTCAACCAAATGTCAAATTGCAGAAATCCTGCAACGGTAGACCAGATATTGCTTACAGTTTTATGACTAAAGTACGAAAATGATAAGAAAAAATAAACTTTTTTATCTGTTCTAGTGACGAAACAATGGAATATGAAATAATGATAACTAATCTCTATGCTAGTGACGTTGTAAACTTCGAAAGAGGTTATTGAGCAAAAATCTCAAGTTAAAATTTTTTATCGATAGTGATCAAGGCAATCAATACACTTTTGGTCCTATAAAGTGCCTATTTAGAACTTCGGGTATATCATGTAAGAATCCACAAGACTCAATACCTGATACTATAAATCTAGTAGCTAATCTCAAGTTAAACCATAAAGGTTTTATAAAACATACCACTTATTGTAAAGGAGGCGAAGAAACTTACGATACAACGGAATTTTATCATAAAGAAGATCGATTAATACAGAAAGACCATATAGATATCGATTTTTATTGCTATAATGGTATTTATGGCGTAAAATTCAGTTTTGAAAAAAGTTTTCAAGATCCCAAACTAATTTTTAATGGTCAAATAATTGATAGTGTTTTTAAGATTTATTATGAAGTTATTAGTTATTATTATTACGTTTCGTGTTGTGTATACGGGCCTTCGTTAGACTGTATGGCTTATCCTGATATTCTTGTGCTTTAATATTGATGCCAATGGCCATTTTATAAAAAAATTTGAATTTTATTTTTACACTCTTGAATAACTGATATTGTGAAAATGACATTTAATTTCAAGAAAATACAAATATATTCTGAGATATAAACAAGTTAATCTATATATGGCTCTTTATGCAGGGTAGTCCCTTTTTGATTCTCTTCTTAATTCAACCAAATTTTTAAGGAATCTAGATTATTCTCACATTTGTTCAACCAATTATTTAAAAAGTAAAATGGGGACTACTCTGAATAAAGAGCCATATGGGACAAAATTTTCGAAAAATAATTCTATTCTAATTGGTCGAGGAATTTTAGTTTCTTGAGTGAATAAAATAGTAAGAATGAAAATAAAGTTATGTATTTATCAACTTTACTATCCATAAAATATCTGTTAGTTATAATTCTTGCTATTTTAGTTGCTTCCTCAACCTATTTTCACTGTGATGCATTAATATTCTAGAATTATAACCGAGGCTTCAAAAATTTTGTCCCATATGGCACTTTATTTTCGAAAGAGACATTTTTTCGGGAATTAAAACAGACCCTAAATAAATTTTCAACCAGTTTGTTGGTAAAATAAATTAAACAAACATTTTTTGCTTGAAATTAGCGTTTAAATTACAGTTACTAAAATGAACGATAGATATTTACCGTATGATAACCAAAACATTAATAATGAAGAATCACCAACAATACTCCAAAAATTAGTTAAGAATATATTAAAATTATTCAACAAAACACCAAAAAACGAAAGATATGCAGTTTTATCGATAGTTGCAGGCGAAATATCGAAAAAGGATCTGAGAAAAAGTGGGTTTACTTTCTCAAACACTATGTACAAGACTGCAAAAAGGAAAAGAGATGATGAAATATAAAATAGGGAAATTTATCAACCAAGATCTAAAAAACAAAAAGGTGAAGATATGAAAGAGTTAATTAATGAATATTTGACCAAGTATTCTGAGATAACATGCAAACTACATAGAAATCAGCCTGTATTAAATCTCTAACAATCTAAATTATATATTTATAAGAAAATAATGGCCGAAAACCCAGAAATTAACCTAAGCTTGTCTAAATACTACAATTTATGCCCAAAATACTTCAAATATTTGAAAAAGAAGACGGATATGTGTGATATCTGCGTAAATGGTAAGAAACTTGAAAGGAGGCTAGGTGAAAGTTCTCAGGACAAACGATTAAAGTTCTACAAACCCCANGGTTCTACAAAGCCAATTCTGAGTTAAATAAAGATCAAAATGGCTACTTTAGACAAAGACTAGAGAACTTGGAGCATGATGAGTGCGTGGTAGTCATGGATTTCAAACAGAACTTCAAGATCGGTGGGTGACCTGTGGAAATATCCCAAGCATACTACAACAAATCTTCTGTATCTTGTCTCGGCTTCTGTGTCATATATAAAGTGGCGGGAGAAATAAAGAGGAGCTACTATAACTACCTCTCAGAAGTTATTAGTCATGATTCCCACTATGTCAAGAGCTGCCTCAGGAAACTGGAGGAGGCAAAGCTGAGAAGTTTCTCTAAAATACATTTCTGGTCAGATAATGCAGGCCATTTTAGATCCGAGGAATTAAGGAGTTATATACTCTTGGAGCTACCTACTAAGAATTACTTCACCTCCCTGAATTTCTTTGCAGAATATCATGAAAAGTCAGATATAAACGGGACTTCGGACTTGTGCATAAAGTCTTCGACGAATTAGAAAGAAAGAATCATTTGGATTCTATATACCTTGTGACTTACTGTTTCTGTGAGTTTTTCTTAGAGGCTGACACCGAAGTCTACTTTGAGATCTACGAGGACCCTGGTAGAGAGGACCTGGTACAAAAGCTCCGCATAAAGGATGCTAAGCAATACATGTCCCTCTACGCCGACTCAGGTACCATTTATGGAAATTCGGTATCTACATTCCAGGGGTCAAACCATCGTAGGCTGGGGCATAAGGTGGTCCACTCCAGAGAGAGGAGGGGGGAAAATACGCCCCTAAACTGAAACCAGATAATGGTTGGGCGGTTTCCTCCTCTCAATTAAAGATCATGGGTAAAAGGGTGGTGCTCAAAACCTAAATGTGGGAAGATGGGTAATCCAAGGAGTATAGCGTTGACTGGGGGCTGCTATACTTCTCCCCGTAATGTGATTACCTTGTCGACCTCGGTTGGTACCGCTCTCCGTGATCTAATAAAAAAACTGTTAGGTGGAGTGTGTAAACTTCAAAGTTTTAGTTTCCGAGCAAAGTCGGAGAAATTGGTTGAAAAAACTTGGAAAATTTGAGAATTCATAAATCCGGTAGTGNAGTGTGTAAACTTCAAAGTTTTAGTTTCCGAGCAAAGTCGGAGAAATTGGTTGAAAAAACTTGGAAAATTTGAGAATTCATAAATCCGGTAGTGGACGCGTCGTTTGAAGATTGACCAAGAAAAAAAGTGGCGTCGGGAACTATTTCCCCTGAAAAAATATACTCAGGAGAGTATGTTTCAGAGGAATTTATGAAGCCGAGTTGAGATTTTTGGTTGAAATTTTTTGAGAATATTGGATTTCTCCCAGGGGTATTATGCCTTAATTACTCGTTAAAGCTATTAGTTAAAACATGAATTTTATAAATCTTTTTATATAAATTAAAGTGATTCTTTTATTTATTTTTAAATTTCTAATGTTAATTTTTCAATAATTTTGAAAAAGTTGATCAAAAATTAGCCCTAAATGAAATTTATCGAGTTTGAGTTTACCAATAACTCAGATTAATTAAATTATGGCGAAAAG
>NIPM01001407.1:0-20045 GCA_002738285.1 Holacanthella duospinosa
AATAGATGAAAATTACCTTTTTTTTAACTAAAGATCTATAAAATTTGCTTTTATTCTTTTTGCAACGGTCTTAATTCTTTATAAACCTGTATAATATGGATCGTGAATGATTTAAAGGTAGTAAAAATGTGACTACTTTAATTCATACAAAAAAATAGTTAGGCAATTATCTAACTGCCTTTAACTATGGCGTTACCTTATCAATCTCTGCTAATACTATTGATTACTTTTTTATAAAAAAGAGAGATATTTTTTATGGATTAAAAATATCTCTCTTTCTAAAAATATGTTGTTCTACTACGAAAACATGAAAAATTAATTTAACTATACATTTTTGTTCTAAGTGCTTTTACTTTTTCATCATCTAAATAATCGTCAAATGTCATATAACGATCAATTACTCCATTTGGCGTAATTTCAACAATACGATTTGCAGCTGTCTGTGCAAACTCATGATCATGTGTAGTAAACAAAACAGAACCTTTAAAATTTTTCAAAGCATTATTAAATGCTGTAATTGATTCTAAATCCAGATGATTTGTAGGCTCGTCTAACATTAAAACATTTGCTCGTAACATCATCATACGGGACAACATACAGCGTACTTTTTCTCCTCCGGATAAAACACGACTTGTTTTCAAAGCTTCTTCACCGGAAAATATCATTTTTCCCAAAAAGCCACGGACATAAACTTCATCGCGTTCTTCTTCTGTTTTAGCCCATTGACGTAACCAGTCTACTAAAGTCAAATCATTTTCAAAATAAGCATGATTATCAGCAGGTAAGTAAGATTGATTCGTTGTGATTCCCCAATCAAAAGTTCCGGTGGCAGCCGTCATTTTTTCGTTTAGAATTTCGTAAAATGCTGTTGTTGCACGAGAATCTTTAGAAAAAATAGCTATTTTATCTCCTTTAGCCATATTCAAATCCACTTTCTTAAATAGAACTTCACCATCAATAGAAGCTGCTAATCCTTGAACATTTAAAAGTTGATCTCCGGCTTCACGCTCCTGATCAAAAATAATAGCCGGATAGCGACGACTTGAAGGTTTAATTTCATCAACTTTTAATTTTTCAATCATTTTTTTACGTGATGTAGCTTGTTTTGACTTTGCTACGTTAGCACTAAAACGGCGAATAAATTCTTCTAATTCTGCTTTTTTCTCTTCTGCTTTTTTATTTTGCTGAGCACGTTGTTTTGCTGCGAGCTGACTTGATTCATACCAGAAAGTATAATTGCCTGAATAATGATTAATTTTACCGTAATCTATATCTGATATATGTGTACATACGGCGTCTAGAAAGTGACGGTCATGTGATACTACCAGTACGGTATTATCATAATTTGCTAAAAAGTTTTCTAACCAGCTTATGGTTTCAAAATCTAAATCGTTCGTAGGTTCATCCATTATCAAAACATCCGGATTACCAAATAAAGCTTGTGCTAAAAGCACACGTACTTTTAGTTTAGCATCTAAATCTCCCATTAAGGTATAATGATATTCTGCAGCAATTCCTAAGTTAGATAGCATGGCAGCGGCATCAGAATCAGCATTCCAGCCATTCATTTCTTCAAACTGTACCTGCAACTCTCCTATTTTATCAGCGTTTTCGTCTGTATAATCCAGATAAAGTGCGTCTATTTCTTTTTTAATTGCGAATAAGTTCTTATTTCCCATTAACACTGTTTCAAGAACAGTGTGTTGATCAAACATATTATGATTTTGATTTAAAACGGACATGCGTTTCCCGGGTTCAAGATGTACTTGTCCTGATGTTGGATCAATATCTCCTGCCAATATTTTTAAAAATGTGGATTTCCCGGCACCATTAGCTCCAATGATTCCGTAACAATTTCCTTGTGTAAAGGAAATATTAACTTCATCAAATAGAATTCTTTTGCCAAATTGTACGGATAAATTTGAAACTGATAGCATTATATTTTTTTTTTAGGAACTGCAAAACTACAAAAATTAGAATAAATTTCAGTCTTGTATTTTTATAATTCCAACTAGCTTTATGGAATACGATCTATGATATACGATATTAGATTTTATCTTATATCATAAACTATTTTTCATAAAGCTAAAAAGTCAATAAGGTAAGATGTTTTGATAAATATTCTTAAAGTATTTTAGATATTAGATATTTTAATTTTAGATTATATCCTAAATCATAATTCGTAAATTCTATCTTTATTCTCGCAAAGTCGCAAAGGTAAGATGGTTTAATAAATCGTAAATCTAAATTCTAATATCGTAAATTATTTGTTTCCTTTTTCAAAATCAGCAATAAACTGTGCTAGTCCTATATCTGTTAAAGGATGTTTCAGTAGTCCTAGAATAGCTGATAAAGGTCCTGTCATTACATCAGCACCTATTTTTGCACAATTAATAATATGCATTGTATGGCGTACGGAAGCTGCTAAAATTTCTGTTTCATAACCATAGTTATCATATATCTGTCTGATTTCTTCAATCAGTACTAAACCGTCTGATGACACATCATCTAACCTTCCTATAAAAGGAGATACATACGTAGCACCTGCTTTAGCTGCTAATAATGCTTGCCCTGCAGAAAATACTAAAGTACAATTCGTTTTTATGTTTTTATCTGATAAATACTTGATGGCTTTAATACCGTCTTTAATCATCGGTATTTTAACCACAATCTGTTCGTGTAACTCTGCTAACTCTTCTGCTTCTTTAATCATTCCGGCATAATCTGTTACGTTTACTTCTGCACTTACATCTCCATCTACAATATTGCATATCGCTACATAGTGTTTTAAAATATTATTTTTTCCGGTGATTCCTTCTTTAGCCATTAAAGATGGATTTGTAGTCACGCCGTCAAGCACTCCTAAAAGTTGTGCTTCTTGAATCTGATCTAAATTTGCTGTGTCAATAAAAAACTTCATCTGTATAAATTTATAGGGTGTTATTTACTAAAAATGGATAAGATATATTCTTTTTATATCAAGGAACTATCTTAATTATGTATGTTTTTTTAAAGAATTAATTCGTATTTGTTGTAATTGCTCTACTCCTCTCCTATTCTTTTCGCAAAGCTACAATTTATAATGCTTCATCAATAATTTTTCATATATTTTGTCGGGCAGAATGCGTTTAAGAACAATTGAAAATTTTTGCATAAAAGCACCTACTTTATAATGTATTTTAGGAGAAGAACTTTTTATAATTTTATATACTGCTTTTGCCATTTCACTTGGATCATCTCCGGAATCAACATGTGCATCCATCATTTTCAGAGTATCTCTATATGGTTTTTCATATACAGAACCTTTTATTAAGGGTGTATGATAGCGTCCGGAAGCAATATTTGTAGCAAAATCACCGGGAGCTACATTAGTAACAACTATTCCAAAACGTTTCACTTCCATTCGTAAAGCTTCTGTAATTAATTCTAAAGCTCCTTTTGAAGCAGAATAAATACTTCTGTAAGGTAGTCCCATATATGCTGCAATAGAGGTTATATTAATAATTAGACCTGTTTTTTGTTTTCGCATTTGAGGTAAAATCGCTTGCATAACATCAATAGGACCAAAAACATTAGTATCAAAATTACGTTTTATTTCTTCTAAAGGAATTTCTTCTAAAGCTCCGGTAATTCCGATACCGGCATTATTAATAAGTATATCAATTCTTTCGGATTTTTTGAGTACTTCTGAAATAGCTTTTTGAATACTTTTAGAATCCCTCACGTCTAAAGTAATTAACGGAAAAACACTGTCTATACTCTTTTCCGGATTTCGACTCGTTCCATATACTGTAAAACCTTTATAATGTAAAAATGTTCCTATTGACTTTCCTATACCGGAAGAACCGCCGGTAATTAAAACGACTTTGCTCATTAATAAAACAATAAATTTTGATTGTCAAAGTAAATAAGAAACTACGAGATCTTTAGCATAATTTTAGGTTTTTTATTTAGATCCAACTCTTTTTTAATGCTACAACTTACTTACGGATCATCAATAAAGTTAAGATATTTAGTCATAAAAACAAAAAATCTTCCAAGCGGAAGACTGTAAATAGTAAAAAAATGGCAAGCGATCTACATCGCACCGCTCAACCACGTACCCTTGCTGCGTTCCCACCCTGGGGGAGTCTGCAGGAGCTGGTCGTATAGGACTTGCCGGTGCAAATATACAATCTTTTTATATTTTTACAAGTCTCTATGATAATATAAATACTGTTTGTATATTGTAACTTTATTAATACACAGACATGAAAAAATATAACTTACTATTAATCATTTTATTAAGTACAATAATACTGAGCTGTAATGACAAGAATAAAATAGAAGAAAACGATTTTAAATTTGATAATGCTGTTTTAAAAGTTCAATATCAACACCATGATACGGTTTCATTAGGAATTCTAAATACAAATAATAAGAATATCGATTCTGTTGTGTATTTCATTAATAATAAAAAAATAGGTACTGTAAAAGGAATAACACCGCTCCATTTCGATTTAAAAAATCAAAAACTGGGTTATCAGAACCTGAAAGCTTTGATTTATCTTGAAAAAAAGAATCAAGAAGTAACTTCCAGAATAGAGTTGGTTTCTGATGTAAAACCGATACTACTTTCTTATACGATTGTAAATACCTATCCTCATGATCATGAAGCTTTCACTCAGGGACTGGAATTTCATAAAGACACTTTATATGAAAGTACGGGGCGCTATGGTCTTTCTAATCTTCGTAAAACAGATTATAAAACCGGAAAAATATATAAACAAGTTGACTTGGATAATACATATTTTGGAGAAGGCATCACCATATTAAACGACAAAGTCTATCAATTAACATGGAAAGAAAATACAGGTATTATCTATAATGCTGCTACGTTGGGAAAAGAAAAAACATTTACTTATTTTAAACCTATTGAAGGATGGGGGTTATGTAATGATGGTAAAGTTTTATATCAGTCTGATGGTACGGAAAAGCTATGGATAATTGACCCTGTTACATTCAAAGAATTGGATTATATCAATGTATATACTGATAATAATAAAATCAAAAGCATCAATGAACTGGAATATATTAACGGTAAAATTTATGGTAATATTTGGGGAAAAGATGCTATTGCAGTTATTAATCCTAAAAACGGTGCTGTTGAAGCGGTCATTAATCTTTCTGAATTAAAAACAAAAATTTCTAATCCTACTCATAACACAGATCACGTTCTAAATGGTATTGCTTATAATCCTAAAACGAAAACGATTTTTATTACAGGTAAAAACTGGGATAAAATGTTTGAAATTAAAGTAAAAAATTAATGCCTATTAGTGTAGTGTAGCGGAATGTGTAAAACCTTTTTGAATATTGAATTTTTATAATACTTATTTTGTCGTTAATAAATGTTTTTTATTTATCTTTGTATCATAAGTTTATCTTTTAAATCTAAAAATAATATCTTATGAATTCCATTAACAAAATAGTGTTTATAATAATTGTCGGATTTTTGTTTGTAAACTGTAAAGATGCCGGCAAAGAAAAAAATAAAATTGAAGGTATTGAAACCACTACTCAAAAAGAAAAATCTACGACTATTGTTGGAAAAATACAAACTACAAGTTTTACTATAGAAGGAATGTCTTGTGCTGTAATGTGTGCTGCTAAAATAGAAAAAGAATTAGCCGGACAGCAAGGTGTTCAGGAGGCAAAAGTAGATTTTGGCACAAAAACAGCTATCGTTAAATATAATATTGAAAACCAAACTTCGGAAAAATTAGCTAAAGCAATAGAAGCTGTTGCCGGAGGTGAGCTCTATAAAGTTTCAAAAGTAATACACGATAAACCAGCATAATTATTAATTCAGACAATACGCTATTGCTATTGAAAAGACATCTACTTCGCTTGATGTCTTTTTTTAGTTTTATTTGCATCATAATGATTCCAGATAGGCTTTTACATCTTTTTCAATTTTTTCAATATAACTCGCAAACGGTATAATGGAATAAAAATTAGGCTTTGCATAAGAAATATGCAAAACCCACTTCAAAATGCTTCAAACTGTCTGTTATGTAAATAAAACTGTGTTTACAAAGTTATTCTTTTATATTTTGAATGTGCATTCTTGCCATATATTAATGATGGTTTTTAATTTTTTAGAATAGTTTTATATATCAAAAAGCCATCTTAAAATTTTAGTTCTAAGATGGCTTATATTATAAAACTGTCTTTGGGCATTCAAGGTATTCTATTAGTAATGTCTCATTCTGTAGCAGGCAATTATAATGGTCTGTATAATATTGAAGTCCTATTTGAAGAGATAAAAAGAACACCGGAAAAGGGAAAATATCTTTAGATAGATTATTTACCAATGCAGATGCGGGGTTTGATTCCAGAACATTAATCTTAGCTTTTGATAGAAAAGGGATTATTTAATGTAGCTTATAATAATAAGGAATGAAGATCAAGAACGTAGCTATTTTAGATGAAAAACTATATTAAGAACGTTATGCTATTGAGAGAAAAATGCTTTAATGGACAGTTTTAGCTCGTTGTTAAACAGATATGACACTACGGTCTTGAGTTGAATAGGCTTTAATTTCTTAGCTTTTATAACTATTACAATGAGAAAATTTAACAAACTAAAAAAGCCAAGATGGCTCCATACTTAAAAACCTTATAACAGACAACTAATAACTTGGTTTATTTATGACTTTAGAAACAAAATTATGAAGATATTAACAAAAATGGTATAAGAGCTAGTTTTATTTTTGTTAATATACTAGCTTTATTATTTTAACAAAATTTTATTTTTTTTTTTACTAAAAGATAGACTAATTTTACTCCGTTATAGAAAAAAGGATTAGACATTAGTATTAGTTTTGTGTATCATTCTAGAAAGTAACTTAGTTGTCAAACTATAAAGTTTAAATAATCATGAAAAATAATAGAGTAATCACTTTAGTTTTGTTAGGAACCTTGAATTTTTGTTTCTCTCAAGGTTCAAATTTAGAAAAAGATCAAAATCCTAATTATCAATTGAGTCTCGATAAGTATTTGATAGTAGCTGATTCCTTGATTAAATTTCATGGTGTCACCTTACAAGAAACCTATAAGGCATACGACTGGAGAGAGGCAAGAGAAGAAAAACGAGAGCTGAGAAGATCTCGTAGGCAAGAAAGACGCTTAATAGCACGTCGATATGCTCCGTCCTACTATTATGGCACACCTTACTATTATGGCTCTTCTTTTTCTTTTGGTTATGGAAATTATTACAGAAATCGGTACAATCATTTCCCGATGGGAATAGGCATAAGATTATCTGGTTCTTGGAATAGATGATAATATTTACCATAATAGTTTAATAGAATTAAAAATAATAAAAAATCAACAGATGAAAAAATTAAGTATTACTACTATTACATCAATCATTATTACAACAATTTTAGTAGCTTCTTGCGCTAGAAAAGTAGCTCGTATCGGAACGGAACAAGTTGTAGATCTAAGTGGAAAATGGAACAATACCGATTCTAAATTAGTAGCTGAAGAATTATCTCAAACCGTTCTTTCTGCGCCTTGGATAAGCAATCATCAAGAAGAAAATAATGGGAAAAAACCTGTTGTAATCATAGGATTTGTTCAGAACAAAAGCCATGAACACATTGATGCAGAAACTTTTGTCAAAGATATGGAACGAAGTTTTGTTAACACCCAAAGGGTAAGATTAGTTCAAGGAGGTAAAAAAAGAGAAGAGCTTAGAGCTGAAAGAGCAGATCAACAAAACAATGCAAGCCTCTCTTCCATTAAAAAATTTGGATTAGAAAATGGAGCCGATTATATACTACAAGGTTCTATTAATTCTATTGTAGATGCTGTAAAACGAAAAAAAGTGGTGTATTATCAGATCAATATGGAGTTAACCCACATGCAAACCAACGAAGTAGTATGGGTTGGAGAAAAGAAAATTGCAAAATACGTCACGAATTAATTTTTTATAGTAAACTTTAAAGACCGGATATTATTTGTAATAAACAATATCCGGTCTATTATATCTTTATAGAAAATTGTCTAATAAATTTCGAATATGAAAAATAGTTTTTCGTTTTCTTTAAAATCAATAATTTCATTGTTATTACTCTTTTTGTTCGTCTCTTGCGCTACTTATAATACAAAAATAGCCTCTTATTATGATCAATTTACCAAAGGTAATTATAAAACAGCTGAAGAATACTTAAACAAGAATAAATGGTTACAAAAGCCTCGCAACCGATTATTATATCTAATGGAAAAGGGGAAAATAAGTCATTTACAGTCTAATTATCAGCAAAGCAATAGCTATCTTAATCAAGCCGACTCTCTAATAGAATTAAATAAAAAAGGAATTGCTGATTATGGTGTAGGAATTTTGGTAAATCCAATGACTCAATTTTATGAAGGAGAGGATTTTGAAAAATTCATGATACATTACTATAAAGCACTCAATTATATTTATTTAAAAAACAAAGAAGATGCTTTGGTAGAAATAAGAAAAATTAGTTTAGCATCGAATGCTCAAGAGCAAAAATACCGCAATGAAAATCGTTACACTAAGGATGTTTTTTCATTGATATTACAAGCTTTGGTTTACGAAAGTGATAACGATATCAATAATGCTTTTATCGCGTCTCGTAATGCTGTTGAAGCTTATTTGAAGAATAAAAATAAATCTTATTACGGAACTGTTTTGCCGGAAACACTTAAGAAAGATTTATTACGGCTTGCCTATTTAAATGGTTTTCAGTCAGAATTAGAGTACTTTGAAAAACAATTTGCTATGAAATATGAAAGAACACAGCAAAGCGAGGGAGGAGAACTAATTTTTTTATGGGAAAATGGACTCGCTCCAATAAAGGTTCAAGAAGATTATTTCTTTACATTAGTCAGTGGAGATTCGGGAAGTTTGTTTTTTACTAATGCTTTAGGTATTCCCATTCCTTTTAATTATAGTGGAAAATCTTTTGATGTTAAATCTATAGAAACTATAACTGCTAGTTTTCCTAAATATGTGACAAACACACCAACCTTTACTAGTGCCATACTTAGTAATGAACAAAAAGGAGTTTCACTTGAAAAAATAGAAAACATAAACGAATTAGCAATCAAAACACTAAAAGAGCGATTCTTAAAAGAAATGACACAAACTTTAACTCGAATTGCCACTAAAAAAATTGCAGAATATGGATTAGTATCGTTAGCTAAAAACAATCAAAACATATCTGATGGTTTAAGTACAGCCATAAAAGTCTACAGTTTGGTTTCCGAAAAAGCAGATACTAGAAACTGGCAGTCTTTGCCAAGCAGTATTTCTTATGCCAGAATTCCTCTTAAAAAAGGGACTAATACACTTCAATTCAAAATGAAGAATGAAAGAAGTGGAAAAGAAGAAATTAAAAACTTTGTAATTCAAGGAACAGGAACAATACAATTTTATACTCAAGCTTCCCTATATTAAACTTAATTTTAAAATAGTTTAGGTTTCTAATATTACATTTTAAATACTTACTTTTGCTACATAGGTCGCTTTATCGCCATGCTGAAAGCGGGGAGGAAAGTCCGGACACCATACAGAAGCATCCCCCCAGTTAGTGTCGATTTATCTCTGTTAGGGCAAGTAGCAACAGAAACTTATGTACGGGTAATAATAATGGTGTGGCTAGATATTCATCTGTAGATTTATTGTTGATTTCCTCTTCTGTAGAAGCATCATTAGACTTTTCTTTCCATAAAAAACTCCCAAATAGTTAGATACTATTTGGGAGCAGTCTCCTATTATATATAAATTTATTTTACCTTCTTCGAAAGTAATCATCTGTGATTATCAGTTGCTTATGTTTTTATGGTACAAATAAATCGGTAATCATCGGTAACATTATCACCATTTTTGTTGCTCTATTTCTTCGACTTAATTGTCGTGAATACCCGGTAACTGATTTTTTGCAAGGTTCATTATTCTTAACCGACATATTCCATCAAATACTCACTTGCAGTTAACTCTGTTAAGTTTCGAATAATACCCGCATCAATCTTTTGTTTTTCCATTTCGAAATTATTAATCAAAATTGGAGATACTTCTCCTTTAAAATAAGCTTCATTTAGAAGCATTGCTTCGTTTTGACTTACTTTGTCGTCGATACTTGTCTTTGTTGTTTTGAGTATATTATAGAGCCAAATACAATTACTGATTGTACCACTAGCTTCCTGTGTTTTAAATATACGGGCAAATTTGCGGTCACCATCAAATTTATCTGAAAGAATGGTGTTCTTCCGATTCAATTCTTTGATTCGCTTATAAATTTGCTCCAATTCATTTGATACAAATTGGGCATTTTCTTTCGTGAAATCTCGTTCACTGATTTTATGTTTATCCAATAAGTTTCTAAAATCTTCGTAAAGCAACACCCATTCAGCGTCTTTTTGATTCCAATTGTTAGCAAGTTCTTGACGGGTTTTATGAGCTGTTTCCTGTAAATCATTTGCCAACATTCGCAATTCTTCTTCACCTATTTTCGTGAAATCGAATATAACATCTTCTATGGCAACATTCAACAATTCCCGACTATCAACATCTGAAATCGCATTTTGCAAATTGAGTAGCTGCAAACGGTTGGCTACTTCAATCAATAATTTGGAAATCAGTTTAAAATCTATTTTTTCTAAAATTTCCGTATAACCGAGCAGTCGTGCAATATTGTAGATCTCTCTGACACTTTCGAGCGACTTTTTCAAATTCAAAATTGTTTCGCGATCGGTAATAGCAGTAACTTGTTGCGAAAACAGCTCTAAATTATTTGTAGAAAAATTGCTTAAAACGGTGATAAAATCTTTGATTTCATCATCAATTTCTTCTTTACTCATGAATAGCGAGCCAAAGACATCTTTTTCATTTTCACCGGTTGTTACAGTGTCATATTCGCGATTGAGTTCTTCAAAATACGCCTTATTTGTAATATCAAATTCTTTGGAAATGTTAGCAAAATCAACGACATAGCCAATTCTGAAATCTTTATACGGGCGATTTACACGAGTAAGTGTTTGTAACAAATTGTGAGCTTTGATTTTTCTGCCTAAATATAATTTTTTCAGGCGTGGCGCATCAAAACCTGTCAGAAGCATAGAATAGACAAACAGGAAATCTATTTTTCCATCTTTAAAATCGTTGATTTGTTGATTGCGGATTTCCTTGTCATTTTCATTGTGAAGAATGAGAGCAGCTTTCAAATTATTTGCAACGTTGTATATTGCTTGGGGTTCGGCAGCTATTGAATAGCCGGTTGTCTCATCTATGTGTAAAGGTTGAGAAACTGTATTTTTATTAAACAGCTCGAACATCATCCGTGCCTGCTCCGAACTGTCGCACACCACCATTGCACCAATGGTTAGGTCGTTGAAACGAATGCGGGAGTTGCTAAAATCGTTGATAATGTACTCTAACATCGGGCTGACAAACTTTTCGTGGGCATAAAGTTCTTTCTTGTTAAGTGTTCCGAGCTTAACCTCAATTTCTTTTTGCACTCTTCGCAACTTGTCTTTGTATGAGGTTTCGATCTCCTCCCGAAGGAGTTTTAGCGTATAACCGTCTTTTATCGAATTGTTATAATAATATTTGTGAATATAATCGCCAAAAATATTACGGGTAGTTTTATGGTCTTCTTTTACGCTTAACGTTTCTTCTTCCTCATCTTTCGAATGGTTTTTATAAATGATAAGCGGTGTACCTGTAAGTGCAATTTTTATTGATTTTTTATCGGAATTGTAGAGATTAGCAAGCGAGCTGCCTTTAGGGTCGTAGCTCCGGTGTGCCTCATCTATAAAATAAATACGCTGTACCGAAATATCGTAGCCGCTATCGTTGAAAGCGGTCGCATCTTCATTAAACTTTTGAATATTGATTACTGTTATTCCTTGTTTTGTGGTGTTTTGTTTGAAATCTTTTATCAAATCATCTTTGCTGTTTATAGTACTTACTTCTAATCCGCGTTTGCGAAATTCTTTTACCGATTGTTTGAGCAAATCTAACCTGTCTACAATAAAATAAAACTTTAGCACAACACCTTTTGTGCTAAAAAAATCGGTAAGGTAGTGCGTACAATAATAAGCTAATGCCGTTTTCCCGCTACCTTGTGTATGCCAGATAACGCCCTTGGTTGTTCCTTCGTCAATTTTTCGGCGAATGGCTTTTGTCGCAAAAAATTGCGGATAACGCATGATGTGTTTTTGCAGTATCTCTTCGCCCTTTTCGTTTACTTCATCAACATATACAATGCCGTAAAGCAAAAGCATTTTTAAACGTTCTTTGGTGAAAAGCGAAGTAAGAATGCGGTTTGTGGGGGTATTTTCGTTTTTATTGGTCGAAAACTCGGACGCATGTTTGAGCGTGATGAGATTGTTGTCCTTTAAAATAAAATCTTCTGTTTCGTTATTTATTTTGAGTAATTCGGGCAGCTGATTTTTCAGTTCTTCGCGAAAGTTATTGAATTTCACAGGACTATTTTTCGCAGGTGTGGCATAGAACGCACCTTGTAGCTGGTCAATGCCTGTATCGTCGTATTCCATATTATTAGAGAAAACAAGCAGTTGAGTGATATTGACAAACTTGCGGAATTTTTCGTTTTTAAAGCGAACGTTAATCCTGTCGCGTTCTGCTTTAATGCCTTCGGGATTATTGGGCTTTTTTACTTCTATAAATGATAGCGGCAAGCCATTAACAAACACCGTAATATCGGGGCGAAACTCATCTTCGCCGTTTTTACAGGTAAGTTCGGTACAGATATGAAACGAATTTTTGTGAAAACTGTCCCAATCCACCAGTTTGTAAGCCGAATTAGCTTTACCAAGCAGGCGGTTGTAAAAAGATTTCCCCAAGTCGTCCTGCCCGAGTTCGAGCGCTATGTTTTGAAATTCTTTTTCAAAATCACTTTCCGTTGCCTCGCGGTTCAGCTCCAAAAAACGCTTTTTGAAAACGGGTTTCAAAATATTGGTTTCGGGGTCGAAACTGTTTGTTCGTTTCAACGAAACATATTTGTATCCCAAGCGTGTAAGATGTACGAGGGCGGGTATTTTTACTCTGCTGTTTTCGTTGTGTACCATAATATTTCTTATTAAAAATCAAATCGAACCAAACCTAACGCTGTCAGCCGGATTTTCAACGCAGCTTCGGAGACATTAAATTTTTTCATCAGGTTGCCACTAATGGCTTTCCAATAGGAATAACTTTTACCGCGAGGAATTCACTTTTATCTTTTGTACGCCTTTGCAGATCTTTGATAAACTCTTTTTTCACCCTTTCTCGTGGCAGTAAAAAGTAGCTTGCAAAATAGTTTGCTTCTTTCTCTTGTTGCGAATTTACTTCCTCTTCTTCATTTATATTATTGTCAGCACAGAAAAATGAGGAGGTAAGCAAATAATGCTGTAAAACGAAATGCCCAAGCTCGTGTGCCAAGGTAAAGTTTTTGCGTCCTTCGTTAGCTATACTTTTATTTACGAATATGTATAGAGCAGCTGTGGTCAGACATTTGAGAAACGCTCCTAAAAAACTTTCGCTTCCGTCAACTTCGCGCAATAGAATTTTCTCTGCTGCCATAATTTTAGGTAGCATTTTTGCAGGACTGCCTTTTTTGCAATGCTTTGCATATATAGCAGCTGCCAAGTTTTCTATTTGTGCTCTATCTGTCTTTTTCATCTATGGCTTCGTATATATTGCGGAGCGTTTGTTCGTTAATATTACCGCGAGCGGCAAGCCCTATTTCAGTTTTCCATGCCTCAAATTTTGTATCGTTGTCAGTTTGCTTTTTAAGCGGTATTGTTTTTGACCTGCTTTGCGATTCGCCCACCGTTACTTGTCTGTTCATTAATAATGGTAGTAAGAAATCACGGAGTTGGGCTATACTGTTGGATTCTAATTGTTTTTTTGCCATTTGTTCGTTTATGGCTAAAAAAATAGAACTGAATTTAACTTTCATATTTTCGGGAATTTCATAAAACCAAATATCTTTTATATCACTTGGATAGACATGAGGCTGTGCAGAACCTTTTGCTAACCGGAAAATATTATTTTGATTCTGTTTTAAATGCCAATGTATTAAGATAGTATCAAAATCCGTTTTACCTCTTACTGTTGTACAGTCAGAAGCAAAAATTCTTTCTCGCCAAAAGTTTACAAAACCTGCATTTGCACCAGAACCACTAACTGTTATAGTATTTTTCTCTCTATTAAATTCAGAATGACAATAAGAATAATCAATACCACCAGCAACAACTTTTACAGTTCCCTTTTTTGTTTGTTTCTCTGTAATCATTGTGCCTCTTATAACCTCTGCTATTTCTCCAATCTTTTTCCTTTCCCATTTCTCATCCGCATTTTGAACAAACCAATACTCATAAATGGTTTTTGCCAAACTTTCAAGTTCCTTGTTTATTTTGTTGTTAAGCTCTATTTTATCGTCAAGTGAAGAGAGAACACGGGCAATGGCGGTTTGGGTGTTAATATCAGGAATGATCAATGGGATTTCCTTAATTGTATCTATTGATAATGAACATCTTTGACCACTTCCACCAGCATTATTTTCAAAATACTTTTGTAAATGTTTGGTATGAAAATAATAGTTCAAAAATTGCCCTTCTAATTTGTCTTTAAATGGCGTTATCAAAGCCAAATGATAGCCAAGTACTACATTTTCAAAATCCTCAGCAATATAAGTAGACACACCTATATCGCCAGGTGTTTCACTATCTTTTGTTATAGCGACCTGCCCTTTTTTTAAAATAAATTTTTCAAATTCATTATCATTGCAAGTAGCAACCATAAAACCATCAGTCATATCGCTTTTGATAGACCAATTCTTGTAAATATCTGTATAATTGCAAAGCCTTACTTCTCGTTCGTTGGGTTTTGTTTTTTTATCAACATTACTCAACTTGACATCTGCAATATCCGATAACTTTACCTTATTCATTTTCTTCATAATAATAAGAATAATCAATTCCTTTCATATACATTTCACGGCTGTTGATTTCATCTGTAAGGGCATTTTTCAGTAAGTCCTTCAATTCCGTGCTATTTGTAGAACTTTTTACCATTGCGTTTATATAATCGTTTTTATTGATCTTACTCCAATCGACGCAAAGTTTTAGTCGTTTTTTGAGTATCAAATCCAACCAAATTCGTGCACTTCGTCCATTACCCTCCATAAATGGGTGGGCAATGTTCATTTCTACATATTTATCGATAATCTCATCAAAAGTATTTTCTGGCATTTCCTCAATTTCACTTAATGTATTGCTTAAAAAGTGTGCTACGGCAAATTGAAAGCCACCTTTTGAAATGTTTTTTTGCCTTACTTGTCCTGCAAAATCGTACAATCCACCAAAAATATAAGCATGAATTTGCTGTAAGCACTTTGTTGTTCCGATTTCTGCTTCGTTAATGAGGTTACTTTCAAAAAAAGAGTAAGCCTTTTTCTTGCTTTGTCCGTCAATACTGTTATCACTATAGGTAAACCAGTCGAAAAATTTTATGACATTGCTATTGGGGAAATGTTTAGCTAATGAAATAACACCATCGCTATCAAGTGTATCAGCCAAACGCTTTTTGCCATCCGATGCCACAAACTTAAAACCGTGAGTATCACTCACAAGTTGGTTTTGTTCTTTAACGAGCTTGCGTTTTAACCAACGCCAATAATTGTTAGCTTTAGTATAATCATCTTGTCCATAGAGCACTGCAACAACATCTACCACATTGAACCACCATTTGGCGTTTTCCTCGTCCCAAATAGCGCGAACTTCGCGGTCGTCGAAAAAGCGAATGGATATTTTTGTGTTATTGTCCATCGTAGCTCTCCATTTTTAAGCTTGCCAAATTATCCAATATTTTCTTTTCCAGTTTTTTGCTTTCTGTGAAATAGGTTTGTAAATTCGCTTGGTAGTCGGCTATCTTTTGTTCAAACTCTTCGTGCGTAATGTCGGAGTATTCAATTTTTATATCAAAGTATTGTCCTGCAGCAAATGAATAGTTTTTGGCTTTTATATCGTCGTATGAAAGTACAACGCAAAAATCGTCAATCGGTTTTTTGTCGGCAAAGGCAGAAATTATTTTCTGTTCATCGTCGGCAGAAAGCAATGTTTTTTGATTTTTACCTTCTTTTACTTTTTTCCCCAGTTTGGATGCATCTACAAGAACCACGTCACCCTTGTTTTGCTTGTCGATAAATAACACTGAAACATTAGTACCTGTTGTAGCAAAGATATTGGACGGCATGGATACAACGCCTTTTAGCCATTTCTGATTTACCAGCTTTTCGCGAATTTTCTTTTCTATTCCACTTTGCGCCGTAATAAAGCCTGTTGGCACTACCACTGCTGCTTTTCCTGTTTTGCTTAATGAAAAAATGATATGTTGCAGAAAAAGGAGATAAATAGACATTTTATCTTTGTCCTTATTCGGGATATTAGGTATGCCTGCAAAAAAGCGTTTGCTTGCGTTAGGTAAAGCCTCAATATCGTTTCGCCATTCAGAAAAATTGAGCTTAAACGGCGGGTTGGAAACAATAAAATCCGTCTTATTGCTGTGGCGGTTATGCAAAATGGTGTTTCCCTGTACAATATTATTAATGGAATGGGTCAGGTTATTCAAAATCAGATTTAATCGCAACAAGTTGGATGATTTCTGTGAAATATCCTGCGAGTAAACGCTGCATTTGTCTGTACCAATCCTAGAAGCGATATTCATCAAAAGGGTTCCTGAACCTGCCGAAGGGTCATAAACGCTGACGTTGCTTGCTCCTTTACCACTCACAAGAATTTCAGCCATAATTTTTGCAACTGTATGCGGTGTATAGTATTCGGCATATTTTCCACCTCCGTCTTTGTTGTAGTCCTTAATCATATACTCGAAAAGAGTAGAGAAAAAGTCGAATCCGGCTGAAAAAATTTCGTCAAAATCAAATTTAGAGTTAGCCAGCTTATTGATAATTGCTTTGGCTACGGCATTGTGTTTTGAACGGTCGGCAATGGACGACTGTACCAAGCTTTCCTCAAACAGGCGAATATCTGTATTGCCGTCTGTATGTACCGAAAAAACGGCATTGTTTGCAATGGCTATATCATTCAGCGTTTCATCAAAGGTTTTAGCAAAGTCCTCGTTATCCTGAATGCTGAAAAGATACGGCAGTAAGTGTTGTGGCTTTAATCGTGCAGCTTTATTACCTAGTTGCCCATATTGTCCAAATAAAAGTTCGTAATCATTATCGGGCAAATTTTTAAAATCATTATATGATTTCAAATCAGGACGCATGTGTTTTGCCTCGTATAAAAATTTGTCGTTCAGAAATTTATATAAAAACGACTGGGTGACGATTTTGTATTCATTTGCCTCTCCGCCAAGCCCGTTATTGGCGCAGATTGTTTTGATATCATCTACTAATAGCCTTACTTTTTCGGAATAATCTTTCATTTGTTTTCTTTCCTTTTGCAATGTTTAATCAACTAAATCCGCATAAAAGTATTTAACCCATTTTTTATAGGTATCTTGTGCAGAAAGGCAGGTGTCAATCAAATATCCTCTTGTGGTTGCAAACTCTTTCAAGCCGCGGTAGTAAAATTGCTTGTGATCATCATTGATGATAAAAGGAGTACTATTATTTTTCAAACATTCGCGAAACATAATCAGGCGACCAACTCTGCCGTTGCCATCCTGAAACGGATGGATTTTCTCGAAACGGTAATGGTATTCAACAATGTTCTCAAAAGAAATTTCATTAATAGCGGTATACCATTCGTTAAGCATATTCATATCGGTTTCTACATTCTGAGGTAATGTAGTTTGTGTACCGCCTACCTCGTTGGGCAGTTTTTTCCAATCACTAACGCGGAACCATTCTTTTGTTGCATCGAAAGTTCCTGTTTTTAAAATACGGTGAAACTCTTTTATAATATCGTTTGAAAGAGGTTTATCTATTGTATCGAGCAGATAACCGAACGCAACAAAGTGATTAGAAGCCTCAATAATATCATCAACGGGAACTGCTTCCTGATCTTTAAAGCCGATAGTACGGGTTTCAAAAATGTAGCGGGTTTGCTCTTCCGTCAGCTTGCTGCCCTCTATCCGGTTTGAATTGTAGGTGAGGTTTACTTGTGTTTTGTGGTACAAGCCTCCTTTTTGCTTTGCCTGCTTCTCTTCTTTGAAGTATGTTAATAGTTCTTTCATACTTTCTGTTTTACAATTTCCAGTGCTTTTGCAACCACCTGTTTATCGTTTTCTACTAATGTCATTATTTGGTCGGCAAGCCATAATACAACAAGTTCTTCCTCATCCACTTTGAAAATCTTAGAAAGAGTTGCCACCTGATTGCGCTTGGCTCGTCTGTCGCCACGCTCAATCTTACAGTAGGTTGAGGTGTCTATTTCCAACTCGGCGGCCGGTNTCTGTCGCCACGCTCAATCTTACAGTAGGTTGAGGTGTCTATTTCCAACTCGGCGGCCGGTAATCTTTGCGGCATAGACCTTTCTTCACGCAGTTGCTTTATCTTTTCGGCAAAAAACATATTGACTATTTTTATCTTGACATTATTAGGCAAATATACGAAATGAACATCATACATTATATCAAATTTTACATATTCTTTCCCTTTTTCATTTTGTAAACACTTCTTCTATGGAAAGAATAAATAATGCAACATTTTTACGGGAAATACTACCCGAAGCGTAGCACAGACGTAGAAATTTCTCGTAAAACCGCCTGTGGCTTGGTATTAACGTTTTATTAGGCACTGTATAATAAAGTGTGTAAATATAAAAAAGAGGCTATCTAAAATGCACTGCCCCCAAAAAGTTAGACAGAATTTGGGGGCATTTTAAAGGAAAGAAAAGTCAAGTATGATTACGCATTCAAGGTTGAATGCGTAAAGTTAGTAGTGGACAAACATTACTCGTGTGAAATGGTATCAAATAAAAAAGGAATCAGTGAGTCAAATATTCGTAGAAGGGTTAGTTTTTACAGGGAATACGGTAAAATAGGTTTGTTGGCACGTAAGAATCAGGTTTATTCTATTAATTTTAAATTAAAAGTATTGCAGTGCATTGATAGGGATTCGTTATCGTTAAGAGAAACTCGTTTGCGATTTAATATTCCTTCGGATTCAATTATTGTTAGATGGAAAAAAGATTTTTCTACCATTGGTATTGAAGGATTACAACCCCAAGGCAGAGCAAAATCTATGAACACTTTTAAACGTAAAAAACGTAAATCAGACAAACCATTAACCACAGAGGAAGAACTACTTAAAGAAAACGAAGCATTACGTTGCGAGAATGATTATTTAAAAAAGTTACAAGCCTTAATTCAAGCCCAAGAAAAATCGAACAAGCGCAAGTCATAATGGAATTAAGGCATAAGGTTGATAAAATCTATTTATCACAAGCATAAAGGACGTTATGGTTACAGAAGAATAAGCGATGAACACCAAAATAAAGGAATACTTATAAATCATAAAACGGTCTTTAGGTTAATGAATTTATTAGGATTAAAAAGCATCATTAGAGTAAAAAAATACAAATCTTATAAAGGAGAACATGGTAAAATAGCACCCAATGTTTTAGCTCGTAATTTTAAAGCAACAAAACCAAATCAAAAATGGGCAACGGAGATAACCGAGTTTAATGTATTAGGGAATAAATTATACTTATCCCCTATAATTGACCTGTTTAATCAAGAGATAATCAGCTATGAACTAACGGAGAGACCAATATTTAATCAAATAGTAGTAATGCTTAAAAAAGCATTTAAAAAAATACCAAACAACACTAATTTAACCCTGCATTCAGATCAAGGCAGGCAATATCAAATGAAACAATATCAATATTTATTGAAAAAAAAAGGAATTATAAGACCGTTGCAGGGTATTTTATAATGTAATTACTTGTATAATAGTATATTAATTCTTATATTTAGGCCTAATTTATGTCGTTATAGTATATGAAAAAAGTTTGTACTCCAAATATGGCAGATTATTTAGTAAGCCATCGAA
>NIPM01001408.1:0-19997 GCA_002738285.1 Holacanthella duospinosa
GATATACTTTTATTTTCCATTTTTAAAAGTTATTTATTTAAAAAAAAATTGACTAAATAAATATATTTTTTATTACTACCCATCACAAAAATTAGAGTGTCCAAATTTACTTGCGCCACTCTGTATTTGAGCTTGCTAAAGAAATCTAATCACTACAAAAGTTGATAAATAGGCAGAGCACGCTTAAAATGCTTACTGCTATATTTAAATGTATATTGAGGTCTTATAGTTTTTAATGTTGTCACAATATTGAGGTAAAAAATAATAATTCACATTAGAATTTTTTCGTGATATAAGAAAATTATAAAACTTTAATGATGTCATTTTTAAATTCAAGTCACTTATAATTCTTTGAATTATACTTTAAACTATTTTATAATTAGGTAAATTCTGTGGAACACCCCTCATTTATGCTAGGGACCACTCCTCGATTCAATATCAAACTATTTCGAAAAGGCTCGTTAATTGATATAATGCCCTTCTACACTGCCCGTCAAAAGTGATTCAGTGTTTGGGAAATTCGAACTTAAATGGTAATTCATGAATGAGTAAGGCTTCAAGCAAGCCAATACTCATATGGTAGATAGATATAGCCTTTGTCTATAACATTGAAAATATTATAGATTTATTTTAAATATTGATAGAGTTATGATTGCTCAAAGTTGAAAGTAGGTGATTCTGTGTTTTGTCGAATTTTTTGAATTTATAAAATTTTCATTCTAGAACATTCTAAAATACCGCAAAATTGTTCATTTTTATTTCAAA
Organism: Holacanthella duospinosa; assembly: GCA_002738285.1. Classification (NCBI taxonomy): domain Eukaryota; kingdom Metazoa; phylum Arthropoda; class Collembola; order Poduromorpha; family Neanuridae; genus Holacanthella; species Holacanthella duospinosa. The sequence continues at coordinate 766 of NIPM01001408.1, forward strand.
TCCTTAGCAGAAGGTATTAAGGCTTATTTGGTATGACAAGAAGAACATTGAAACAAGAATTAACGAACTTGCTTTAAATGGAAAATCTTCAAGAAAAATAGCTGAAATTGTTGGAGTTTCACAAGCAACAGTGTCCAGAGTAATAAATAGAGTTGAAAAAAATACTCCAGAGCCTATAATAGGTCGTCCTATGGTCTTAGATAAGTATGATGGAAAAAAAATTGGAATATTAGCAACAAGTGGTAAATACTCCACTCTACAGAAATACAGCGAGAATTTAAGACCTATGCAGGAATATCCGCCTCTTCGAGTACTATACAGCGCACATTAAAAAGTAACAACATCGTATCTAGATACAAAAAGAAATGCCCACAATTAAAAAAATCTCATCGTCGAACAAGATCATAATTTGAAAAAACACACAGAAATTGGGAAAATAAGGACTGGGATATGGTCAGATGAGACTAAATTAAATCTAGAGGGATCTGATGGACGTGATAGAACTTTCAGAAAAACCGGGAAACCACTCAGAGATCACAATATTACTCAATCAAAAAATTCGATAGTGGATCAATTATGGTTTGGGGATGTATTCTTTCATCAGGTGTTGGATATCTTTGTAGAATTGATGGCAGTGTTAATGCTGAGATATATGAGAGTATTCTGGATGATGAGCTGATGTATACAATTGAATTGTATGGCTTGGAAAAATCTAAAATTGTCTTTCAAAATGACAATGCGTCCTCTCATACCGATTCAAGTATAAAAAAATGGTTCAAAAGAAACGAAATAAAGGTAATGAGATGGCCTGCACACTTATCTGACCTTAACCCAATTGAGCATCTATGGGATCATATGAAAAGAGTGCTAAAAATTCGACCACCATGTAAATACAAAGATGAACTTTGGGAGAGAATTCAAGATATATGGAACAATATTTCAGCTGAAGTATGTCTTAAGCTTGTTAGGTCAATGCCTAGAAGACTCGAACAGATCAGAAAAACCAAGGGCGGGCACACAATCTATTGATTTTTCATTTTTTAAAAAATTCGTCAAAACACTGAATCACCTACTTTCAACTTTGAGTAATCATATCTCTATCAATATTTAAAAGATATCTATAATATTTGGATATGTTATAGAAAAAGGCTGTATCTAACTACCATATGAATATTAGCTTGCTTGAAGTCTTAATTATTCATGAATAACCATTTAAGTTCGAATCTCCCAAACACTGAATCACTTTTGACGGGCAGTGTATATTATAAATGAAAGCTTTTTCAATATAGTTTTTCGTACAAAACTAAATCTAGAAGTGTTTCCTAGCATAAATGAGTGGTGTTACACAGAATTTTCCTTAGTTAATATTATAATAAAAATGACTTAAACTGCAAAAATGATCTATACTACAGGATTCGCATTAAGTCCGTGAAAATTAACTGAAAATACAATATCATAACAAGATAATCTGTGTGTGCTATCAAAAAAGTGTGGGAATTGATTGGTGTATTATTATATGATACAATTTGTTTATGGGGGTAATTTTATTATTTTGCCTCGACCCAAAAAAGAAGATTACACGCGTAAAATTTGATAAGATAATCATTAAAATTTTATGAATTCTGAATTGAAGCAAATGGATAGAATAACTACAATTCAAAAATTAAATACAATGTTTCCCAATAATCAATATGCTTATCAATTTCTGTTACAGGAGAAAGTATTTTATGATGAAAGTTAGTGTATTAATTGCCAATTTACAATGAAAAGAAACGAAGACTCCGAAAGTTTTAGATGCTATAAGAGAACTTTTATTAAAAGAGGTACAATAATATCCATAAACAAGCATACTCTTTTGATTCTGTAAAAATAGCATACAAAGAGGTTTTTCAAATTGCACAATTATGGTTGGCAAAAGCTTCAGTGGAAACAGCTATTGCTTTAACTGGACATTCTAAAACCACAATATGTAATTTTTATCGCACTTTTAGAGAGTTAGTTACTTTAGCTTTAGACCCAGAAGATGAAATTATTGGTGGTTAAGGAATATCTGTTTCTATTGATGAAAAAAAGCTAGGTAAACGGAAATATAATAAAGGCAATCATGTTTCAGGAGTTTGACTTCTTGTCGAAATAGAAAAGCTTCCGAATGGGAAGCCATGCTTAGCAAAGATTGAAAATAGAAGCGCTGAAACTTTAATAACGAAAATTCAGAAACATGTTATTGTTGGCATAATGATACACACAGCTTTATGGAAAGGATACAGTAACTTAGAAGAATATGGATATAAACACAAAACTGTTAATCATTCTATTGAATTTGTGAATAAAGAAACTGGCGCTTGTACAAATGATGCAGAAGGACTAAATAGTGGGTTAAAAAGACGAATACTTGTCAGAAATAGAACAAGTGATGGTATTGAAGCATATTTGGGCGAATATATATGGAGAAGGAAAGATTAAGGAAAAGAATGGTGTAAATTTATTGATGCACTCAAATTTATACATTATGATTATTATAACAATTGATCATTTTGAATAATAATATAAACTTTTCTTTATAATAAAATCATAAGAATTACACGTTTAATTATTAATATTTCCTTTTTTGGGTGAAGGCAAAATACTAAAGTTCAACCCTTTTTAATATCACAAATACCAAAGTGGACTAAATAATAACATTTAAATAAATTTTTCATTTGTCTTTTTATTTAAATGAAAAGAACTATTAATGAAGTGTTTGCAAAAAGGGTGATTTCCTTTTTTGAAAATCAAGGAAATTTTTCCAAGATTTTTACTGTTAATCATTTCTTTGCTAAAGGTAAAAGTAGAAGAACAATATATGATATAATAAAACGATATGAGGATTCTGGTTGTGTGGATTATAAAAAGATTCCTAGTTGTCTAATAACAAAAAAATCCATTAGAAACAAAAATTCAATTTTGAAACGATTTACTAAAAACCCAAACAATACTCTACGAAATTTTGCCAAAGAATTAAAGATATCAAAGTCAAGAGTATCTAAAACTAAAGTTCATAAATTAGGTATAAAAGCATGAACAAGAAATATAATGCCGAAGTACACAAAGAACCATGAAGGAAGAGCAAAATCGGGGTGCCTGTTTTTTACAAAAAAACAGTCGAAAAAAACAATTATAATTGACGACGAAACTTATGTTACTATTGATGGAGATCAAAACACAAGTCAGTGTTATTATCATAGCAAAGACCCTAAAGATATTGAATATAAGAAGAAATTTATACCTAAAACTAAATTCGCCAAAAATGTCTGGTTTTGCAAGCTATTGACGAATTTGGAAACGTTTCAGGTGCTTTTATTTTTGATAAATATCTTAATAGCCAAACTTACTTGAATGAATGTATAATAGCTAGGCTAATACCGTTTATTAATAGGTATCATGATATAAACAATGTAGTGTTCTGGGCCGATCTTGCGTCTATCAATTACTCTAACCTTGTAAGGTATTATTTGGACGATAAAATTGAAATGATTGAAAAAATAAAAAATCCTCCAAATGTTTCTCAAACAAGGGTATAGAGATGTATTGGTCTATTTGTAAAAGAAAATATTCTAATTATAATAAAGCACCTAAAAATATTAGAGGCTTCAAGAACATTTGGACTAGAAGTTCAAAACAAGTATCGTCCAAATCGGGAAAATCTGTTATGGAGCATGCTCGAAAAATGTTGATGAATATAGGATTCAAAGGAATTTCGAAATCAGTGGATGGAATTAAATAAATATTTTTTCCAGTATCTCAAAAATAATAGCTTTTTGTTTTATTCATATCAATTTTTTATTAGCAATATCCAATTCAATTTTGTGCAGCTATTTAGTGGACAATCTATATACTAGACTTTCACAAGTGTCGATACTTGGATTAAAAAGGGCCGAAGAGTACTTGATAAAAACGGAAATTACTATTAAACAGCTTTTATTTTGACTTTGTTTCCACGAACTTAATGCGACCCCTGTACATTTCCAAATTTTTTTATACCTGTGGAATCCAGAATTCCAGTCTGGAAAAATCTTGTAAAAAATGATTTAAAAATCTGGTAAATCTGATCACAAATCCTAGTCGAAGATTTGAACTTTTAGTGAATACTAATGTTAATAGAAGAATATCTATGAAAATAAAAGTTCAACTATATCCTATTCGCTTATCTTCTGGTTCCTTTCTTTGATTGGAATCTTCGGAATATGCTTTAGAATGGGATCTACCTAAAAGAATAGAATTCGGTCTACCCTTCGCCGAGATACATAGGTAATGAAGACTCTATTTATGAATCCTTGGGTATAAACCGTTAATTTGGTATTTCTGTTTCCTGTTTGGCCTTATTAATTAATTATCAATAAATTAACTTTAGCCGCCCTTTATGATTTTGCCAGCTGTTAATCCTATAAACTTAAACACTGGAAATGTGAACTTTTTTAATCCAGTTCACTGGATATCTTTTATTTATCTCTAAATGGGATTAAATTTGAAAACAAGAGGTAATCACTGTTTTAAATATTTATCATCTCTTCTACTCACTCCACATAATTGGGTACTAACAGACCTAATTTTACAAAAATAGGAAGGAGAAAAAGGTCAAATTCTAATAAATAATTTAGAATAAAAGCAACCTAATTGATTTATCCAGTTTATAATCTTTAGTATTGAGGATATTTTTCTCAATCAAATCTTCAACAATCAAATCATACATTTTCTGTATCTCCAAATCATGATTGGACTTAAAACCTTGATCTTTATTATCCAATTCTTCCTGATCGAGATCAATAACATCATTCTGGTCTGATTTTTCTGTCGCATCAGTTGTGTCTTGATTAGCGAATTGATCATCGTCACTAATTTCTAATTTAGACGATGATGGAGGATAAACATGAGTCCGGGTTCGGTCTTTCCTATCAATACGCGAATATTGATGGCCCCTTTTCATATCTTTCAAATGGTAAGATGTATCTCTATTTTCCTCTAAGATCTGCTTACGTTTCGCTTTATAATCAAGTTTTCTATTTTCGATGCCGTCTATGATACTTTTGGGTTTGATACGGATCTGAGTTGGTTCATGACAAATATCCTTGGTAGTATTGGATTTTGTAGTTTTTGATAAGTCATCAGATTGGATATTGGAATCATCGTGAATCCATTTCCGAACACCTTTCTTTTTATAATTTCTAAGATAAAAAAGCCTTTTTCCCACTCTGAGTTTATATTCTATTTCAGATTCACGGGTTCGTTTACGGAATCTTCGATCTTTATAATTTCTAATTGCATATTCCACTAATTCATCTAAACTATTCGGTTTGAGTTCTTTTAATTTGGGTCTTTGTTGAATGGAGGAGCCATTTTTCGTTTCACTATTTCTTTTTTGGTGATATACAGCCCTTTGAGATATCAATTCTGAGTTCGCTTCATCTTTTGGTTGTAGAGTTGTCCTGGTTCGTAATGAACGTATGTCCATTTCTCCAATAATTAAGTTTTGCTCTTGATTACAGTTCAATCTCTTGATATTTGGTTTTTGATTCGTTCTAATCCCTCTTTTAGAAGATTCGGTTGGTGGTTTTATAGAATTAAAGAGTGTATTCGGACGATTTCTTAGAATCCTACTATTGAGATCACCGATTAATAATGATGTGTCATCAACATTAAGTTCTAAATTCTTTCTTGTGTTATTATTAGGTTTCTTTAGCTCAATATCTCTATTACTGATCGCTTTCTTTTTGATAGGAGATTCATTCAAAAAATGATTTCTCAACGTCCTATTATCAATATCACCTATTAATAGATGTGTTTCTTTGGTTTTGGATTTTTTAGCTTCCAAATTTTTTCTGACGGTATATAGTCTCTGTTGAATCCTCTTTTTCTCTAATCTAATATCTCGTTTTTCAGCTGTTTCTTTGTGTTTCCTCTTCCCAAGAGGACACGAGTTTTTCGCTTCTTTGCTCATCGGAATCTCTTGATTCGGACTTGGAGCTTTATGTGTGTATTCACTTTTGCATGATGCATCGCTTGATAGACTACTTATACTACTATCATTGGAATTTCTGAATTGATAATTATGACTAGGCTCAATGGGTTTCTGATTTTTTTCTATATACCCTCTTCTATTCATCTCTATCTTTTGGGATGATCTTAATGTGCGATCTATAGTAGGCTCTCTTTTTCTTATTGGTGCTTTGGGTTGGGAATTGTCGATAAATACTTCTACATTAGCCTTACGCATTTCCAATTCCTTGATAGTCCACTTATAACCATCGGGTAAAGAATTCAGCCCCTTAGGACTACACATTTCCTTAATAATACCGATCTTCTGAGTTGTTTCAACAATCTTTTGTTTTTTTGAAGATGTTTTCATTAAGACCTTATTTTCTAATCGACGATCAAGGGTTTGTACATACTTATAGAATGGCGTTGTTGTATAATCTTGTTTGGATTTCTTTCTTAGAGTTCGCATTTCAAAGAAGAGTAAAGTTGTTCAGGCTGCGTAATTCGGTCGATTGCATCATTTTTTTGAATGCGATTTTTTGAGATATTTTTCAACTAGAGTGCATCAAATGATTAACAATATCTGGTGAATCAGAACATATGAGCTCTCATTCATCAATTTTGAAATTTATGCTATCAAAGTATACATTTTTTAATTTTAACATATTAAGAAGTTTCAAGACGTGTATAGTGACGTCACAATTTTGTAAGTTTTCGACTTTACCACTTTTTAAGATTGTATGTCTTTTAATACTGTCTTGATATAGTTGTAAACATTTTCTACATATTACCAATTTTTGCTACGATTGGTTCACTCTAGCGAACTCAAATACAGTATTAATGCACACATGGTAAATCGAATATATTAGCTCTCATTGTTCGAATTTATAAATAGAATGAGATCTAAAAAGATTGAATTAGATGTAATAAACCCGAAGTAATACACCCTAATTAAGACTCGTTTAGTTTGATTAGCCTAGTATCATTTATTATTATTCAATATCAAAAACATCACCAAAATCACAATCAAAAGCAAACCTAATATTAAATTTAGTTGACAGTATCTTGTTTATATAACTAAATAGAATTTTCTATTGATCAGAAAGACCTAATTTCATGATTTTATTTAGATAATCAATTCTATCAAGTTTTATAATTTCGATCAAGACATATTTATCAGATCAAAACTCTGAGTTGAATAGAACGATGAAATTCCTCACTTTAGGAAACATCTGGATTAACAACGAGAAATCTCCTTCGCTATAAGAGTTGTAGACATATATAATATTTTCAATTCCATCTAGTCTAAGCCCTGATAATTTGCTAGAATAAATAAAGCTATCTAACTTGATCGTTTTCAATTTCGGAAGATTCATAATCATTGATTTTAGATGAATTAAGTCTGTTGTTCAATTACTTCGAGATTAGGGAATAGATCGGTGTATATCTTGATATTTTCCAATAGATCAAATGAAAACCATCGTAGTTTAATCGGTTTAGTGATTAAGTTTGCTTGGATTGGATTACAATATTTACCACAGTCGAGTTTCTTCAAATTCAAGCATTTGTTATAAACGTCTGTTATCAACGCCCTGCTATTTATGGAATATGACAGCTTCTTCAATGTAAGATAGTTTATTGATGTTGGTAAGCTTGTCTTGAACTTGATCAATTTCAAATAATATACTTTGAGTATCGACTCAAATGGTATATAGTTGTAATTAACGAGGTATAAATTCTTAATCTTATTGATTTTCATTTGTTTAAATAAGCTAGTTAGGTCGCCAGATTCCGAAAAATATATTGTTTTTATTCTTTTATTCCTTTTAATCAATTGGCTACATCTTTAATATTAGAATTAACACATCTCTGTATCTTCAAGTCCTCAAATGAATAGTTGAACTTATTTAGAGATCTTATAAATCCATTATGAGATAAATATGTTGTTTTTCGGGTATATAATTCCAAATTCTTTTTTAACAATAAACCAGCTTGTCTAATCTGTTCTAATAAAACATTTATAAGTAGATAGCATTGCGAAAAATCCAACATAATAATATTAGGACAATATTCCGGTATTAAATCAAGCTTTCTGATCACTTTGAGTTTATAAATCTTTACACATGAGCCATATTTTTCTAATACTTCGAGAGGTGGAAATCCACCTTATTTCTTCCATCATATTGACGAGAATTGCTTATTTTACGCCTTATTTAACTGATTTAATTGTTTGATATATATTACTGGTATTTTTGGTATTATTAAATCGAGTAACTCAAGCAGAAACTCATTCATTTGAAAAATTGATAACATTCTAAATTTTGATCTGCCGAAAAAATCGAGATTGTAACCCAAATAAATAGTTAGATTTCAAATAAAGAACAAAGTATTTAGTTTAAACCATGGTCTTTAGAATCAAGATCATGTCTTATTCTAAATGGTCTTGATCGTTGCATTTGATATTTTTAGACGGGCAATTCGTAAAATCCAAAGTTTTATAAAAGCAGTAACAGAAAATCAAACCTAAAAGTTCGCATACAAAAAAATTACTCTAATCCTTGTGTTATCTCTCCATTCGGTTTTTTGCGGTCCAATTCTGTAAAATCTAAACCACACTCCAAAGATGAAACAAATGTGACACTTTATTTTCGTTCAGAGTAGTCCCCACTTTACTTATTAAATAATTGGTTGAACAAGAGTGAGAATAATCTAGATTCATTAAAAATTTGGTTGAATTAAACAAAGAATCAAAAAGGGACTACTCTGAACGAAAATAAAGTGCCATGTATGCACCAGCCTTGAAAAATATATGATAAATTTAGACAACAAATACACAACACTAAGCCTAATAAGTTTCGCAAATACAATAGTAACCTTGGGAGGAACCTCCTTTTATCCTTCCATCAAAAACATTGAAGAAGACATCGATATTAAGGCAGGAGAAATTGAAGGAATTATGTCTCTAAGCTTAATATTAGCCTCTATAACATCCATTATTTGGTCTTCAATATCTAATAATATCGGAAGACGGTATTGCGTTTTAATACCAGTTTTTATGTTTTTCTTGGCCCTAATCTTGCTTTTTAATTCAAAGACGAAATATGAATTAATTAGCTTCAAGCTTATGGAAGATATAGCTAAGAATTGTTCTAATACGATAGAATTTGGTATGATAAGTGATATTTTCTTAGTTGAAGATCAAGGTAAAGCTTTGGGTTATTATAATATTTTACCTTCTTTTATTGCCGCATCAGGACCATTAATCTCAGGTATTCTTGTGAATTATATTGGCTGGAGATACACTCTATTGTTGTATTCTATATTAGCTTTATCTATATTTATAGTTTTAGTCGCCTTATTACCGGAAAGTAAGCCTAAAGAAGCCAAAAGGACTCCATTGTTTGAATCTTTCTCATTATTGAAAAAGAAATCTATACTGAAATCGATATTATTCTCAATATTCTTCGCAAGTCCCTTGATCTGTATCGGTACCTTGTTTTCTATTACTATTACTCATGAATACGACGTTGGGCCTATTTTGTTAGGCGGAATCTATTTGGTCTTAGGCATCTTTGAAGGATTAGGTGCATTGGTAAGCGGTAGGATATCTGATTTGTATAAAGACAAAAACGATCGAACTGGTCAACTGAAACCTTTATATGTATCCATACCTTGTTCGTTTGTATGTACTGTGTTGACTGGTTTCTTATTCCAGTATAAGGTCAATATATGGATTGCATTATTACCTACTCTTCTTAACTGTATGTTGCTAGCTTTTGATATCATTTGTTTGTCCACTTATTTTATGAATTTGATGCCAAGTAAATCTTCTCAGGTATTTTCCATTAATATGTTCTTCATCTCAGTGGTAACTTCAGTACTTATAATTTTTAAATCTTTATTTACAAAATTGATGAGTATAGGATTTGTCTTTTTATTGTATTCGGCTTTATCCTTGCTCGCGTTGCCTATTATTTATTTCGTCTTGGATAGAGACCCTGACTCTCACACTCCAGTAAATAAAGAAACAATCGAATTGGAAGTTATATAAAGCTATAATAAAGATGCTTTTATTTGTAAGTTGTTTTTCTCGTCGTCTCATAAATTTTTTAGATCAGGGATTCACACAACGTATTGAGAGTTTTTGTCTGAGAAAATTCTCTCAAAAAATTCAGATATGATGTCCAATTATTAGGCTATTTACCATTCTGAATACGTATGATCTGGTAGGTTCGTGTATTGTTATTTTTTATGATTCAGTGACGAAGAGACTTTCTAATAAAAAGCAACAACGATTAGATTGAGTAACCCTTTGCCGGTTAGAATAAGTTTTTGCAATTATGGAACAATAATTCTGAAATATTAAAATTTTAAAAAGTGCATTCAGAAAATTTTTATGCTGCATTTTTGAATTTTAAATTTTGTGTTTATGAAATTTTAAGACCTCGAATTTATAATTATAATCGAGTTATAAAGTTTATATTTAAGTAGACATAAATACATTTTAATATCGATAAATTTAGAACCATAAATGCAACAGAATTCCCTCATTATGGTTTCAATGGGCTTACTTAAACCCAATAGATACCACAGTATACTCCATATTAATACATTTACTTGAATGCTTCACCAATAATTTTTTTGAACCTAAAAGTGGTTTTCCGTCAACTGTTTGTGTTATTATGTTTCCTAATAAATTTTCAAATTAATAAATCATTTAAATAAATGATAATCTCGAAAACATCCGAACACATAAAGAGGTTTCTGGCATTTTGAGCATTCACAATTTGTGGCCTTTCTTAATGAGTTTTGTTTACAATAATAGCAATCTTTTCTAATCTCTATTGGCTCTGGAAAGTGATCATTTAAAGTGTTTTGGAACCCATTTGGATCTAAAGACCCACTTTCAGATTGGTCACAAGAATTGGATTGAGCATTCTTTTTATTTGAGTATATTTTCGCAATTTCATTTATTATTGTTAGTAAATAATCCAAATATTTGACATGTTGATTAAGAAATTGCTTTTGGAGACAAAATGAATTATATATAGCAATGTTCAATAAATGAAATGTGATTTTTGTTGTCCATTTTTGCGACTTCTTATCTATGCAATAATATGATATCATTTGATCCATATGGTCTACACCTCCCATGTAAGAGTTATAATCTTGGCATATATTTGCAGTCTTAATAGGTTTTTATTTTTTTATTTGACATTACATTGATTTCTTGAGCTGTAAAATCCCGGCTATTATGTATACTAGACATAAAAATCACAGCTGCATTGTCGTAAAATCCAAAGACATTGACCCCATTTTTTGATTTAAGGATGGTATTATTTTTATCTATATCCTTTTCATATTTTCAGGACCACCACGACCTTCCCTTAGTGTTCCGAAACAATAAAATCCACTTTTTTCTATATCTTTGATTAGATTTAAGGATGTATAAAAATTATCGAAGTATAAACGATAATTTAAATTTTCATAATCAAATACCAAGCTCTTAACTCTGTCAATTATAGGTACTTTTTCGCCATGATATAGTTGAAATTTAAGCACATAGCCTGATATAGATTCACAACAGCAATACAACTTTAGACCTCTTTTAGCTGCTTTAAGAGGAAATTAACATTTTCTACCACCTTTACCTGTCCATTTTGCTAAACTCTCATCAACACAACTCTCCTTTCTAGGAGAATAAACACCAGAAACAGTCCGTTAAAGTAGTTAATTGAATAGTCTAGAGGGCTTAAACTTTTGATTTTGTTATATTCAAAATACTTCTCTCCATCAAAAACGTGTAAGTATTTTAAATTTTCTTTTAATCGAGAATAGTTTAATAGAGTTGAATGGAAATTCTGGAAAAGGATATTGTCTTTTTTCGTAAAATAATGTTCATAACTAGGTAATTTTGAAATTCCCATGTACATAATAATACAAATGAGCATTTATATTTCCTCTATGGCTATTTTATCCCATTCTTCAAATTTATCTTCATCCATATTTTTCTCTGCATATTTATTAGATTCTTGGGTGATGTATTTTATAATAAAATCCGTGATAAAAAGTTTATAAAATTCATGAGATGACTTAGGAATAGTTACTTTTATTCTCGATTGTCCAAGCCAATCATTACAACTTATTTGTTCTAATCCGTCTTTCCATTGATCCTCTTCTGATTTTTTTGACTTATTAGATTTTTTATTCGATTTCTGTTTTTTCTTTCGCAGTTTATTTGTTTCTAAAGTATATATGTATCTTTCGTCAAGTTCTATAGGATTGATTGCTGTAGTGTCTATTCTTAATTTAAATCTTGTGTAAACAAGAGTTGGTTTATAAGATTAGATAAGCTAATAATAAGGCTTGTTCATCCCATTTTTGTATTTTTCAGCCAAAAAATTAGTTTCTTCAACCATTTCACAAAAAGATTTTATTTTATTTGTTTCATCTTACATTTATGTTTATTCTGGTTTCGGAATATAAACTAGCATAAAAACACTTAGGGTACATCTTTCAAATTATAGAGGCCATAAAGGTCTTAATTTTATTATAAAGTTTATCTATTCGAATTTTCACACTCATAGAAGCAAATAAAACTTCGCATGTTTCATACTTTGTTTTCGCTATATGGGACAAAATTTTTGAAACATAATTATATTCTAATTGGTCGAGGAATTTTAGTTTCTTGAGTGAATAAAATAGTAAATAAATTCAAGTATTTATCAACTTTACTATCCATAAAATATGTGTTAGTTATAATTCTTGCTATTTTAGTTGCTTCCTCAACCTATTTTCACTGTGATACATTAATATGAAAGAATTATAACCGAGGCTTCAAAAATTTTGTGCCATATTCGCAAAACACATATACGTGTTTTGATTAGAATTTTTGAAAACACGTATTTGTGTTTTCAAAAAATTTACTAAGGGACAAAAAATACAAATGTGTGTAAAAAACCGGCAATGGGTTAATTCTGATCTCGGGAAAACATTTATACCGTGTGGTATAAAAGGGGCTTATCCCAAAGATTGGGCATTTGTATTTAGAAAGAAATGCTTTATCCACTTTTCTAAAGTATTTATGCTATAAAATTAAACTGAAAGATCTTTTATGTTCAATACACATCTATAAATTAAAAATAAAATTCATTATAAAATGGGAGAAAATTTTTGAAAGATAATTCTATTCTAATTGGTCGAGAAATTTTAGTTTCTTGAATGCATAAAATAGTAAGAATGAAAATCAATTTATGTATTTATCAACTTTACTATCCACAAAATATCTCTTAGCTATATTTCTTGCCATTTTAGCTACTTCCTCAACCTATTTTCATTATGATCACTAATATTCTAGAATTATAACCGAGGCTTCAAAAATTTTGTCCCAAATGTTTCTTACTAATTGCTTAGAAAAAGAATAATGCGCAGCTATAGAATTCAAGAGTATGAAAAGGAAAATACAAAAATATGGCACAAAATTTTTGAAGCCTCGGTTATAAGTCTAGAATATTAGTGCATCATAGTGAAAATAGGTTGAGGAAGCAACTAAAATGGCAAGAAATATAGATAGGAGATATTTTATAGATAGTAAATACATGAATTTATTTTCATTCTTACAATTTTATGCATTCAAGAAACTAAAATTTCTCGACCAATTAGAATTGAATTATGTTTCAAAAGTTTTGTCCCATATAGAAAAAAATGGAACACAAGAATAAATACATGGTCTTAGCATTAGTTAGTTTGAATTATACTATCATGTTGTTTTCAAGCACCTCTTTTTATCCTTCATTAAATTCTATGAAACAAGAATTAGCATTCAGTGAAGAAGAAATACGATCTATATTATCAACAATGTTGATAGTCGGTTATTTGATCCCAATATTTTGGTCGTCCTTATTGAACAAAATCGGAAGGAAACTCTGCATTGAAATACCTATTTTCGTACTTGGATTAGGGCTTTTATTCTTCTTTGATGCTAGTTCGAAACAGGAGTTAATGTTATATAAGATGATCGATTCTCTAGGTCGGCATTGTATTGGATCAACTCAAATTGGGGTTATTAGTGATATATTTGAAGTGAAAGATCATGGCAAAGCTATTGGTTATTATTATTTGTTACCTACTTTTATTGGAGCCACTGGCCCTTTGTTTTCGGGGTTTATCATTAGTATCATTTGTTGGAGATATACTCTTTTGATTTATTCGTTATTATGTTTAGCCATGTTCGTTGGGATGGCTATACTCTTGCCAGAAACAAAAATTAAAACAGACAGTGATGAAGATCATTTTTGGGATGCATTTGAGCTAATTGGAGAAAAGAAAGTGCAGACATGTATATTGTTTTCCATCTTTTCTTTAAGTCCATTATTTTGCCTTGCAATCCTTTTTAATATTTTTGTTGCTTACAAAGAAGGATTAAGTCTCATTTGTATAGGTTTGATTATGCTGTTTCTTGGTTCGAGTGAAGCTATCGGCTCTGTAGCTGGGGGAAGAGTGGTGGATTTATGTAAAGGAAGTAAGAAAACTGATCAATTGAGACCTCTTTATATAACTGTTCCGATTTTATTTCTTTGTATGATATCAACTGGGGTTTTTATTGGATTATAAAACTAGTATTTGGTTTGCTTTCATGTCAGTTGCCAGTTATTTCTTTATTTCGTTTAATCAAGTTTGACTTTCAAGCTATTATATGGATTTAATACCAGGCAAATCATCACAGGTTTATTCTATCAATGTGTTCTTTATTTGTTTGGTTTGTTCTATTCTTATCTTTACAAAACCTTTTTTTAAATTCTTTTATGTCTATGGGTGTTTTACTATCCTTTTATTTGGTTATTTTATTGTTGTCGTTACCTTTGATGAGTTGCTTGGATCAGGAAGTATCAGTTATAGAACTCCCAGAATCGGATATTCCTCTTGAATCTTTATAATAAAGATTTTATGCTAGTTGGTCTTTGCACTAGAGGGGTGTAAATATTCACTTATATACAGTCAAAAATAGAAAGCTTTGGTTTTAATTAACTTTAGAATCGTTCTCATTAAATCCTCTAGGAAATGTGTTGGTTTTGATGGCATCATTATGATGTTTGAAATCAACCAAAGTATCTTGCGGAATAACCATAACACTAATCAGATCTTTCCTAAACATAAAACTACTATTTTTGTACTTGATTGATAAAAGTTTAGCAGGTTCAGAAGTTTTCGTCCAAATAGAAATGATATCTTCATAAGCTCTAATTGAAATTACAATTCCATTAATCTCTTCATATAAACTAAATTGACAACCAATTAAACCCATTATCTAATAAAAAGATTAAGATTTTTATAATACTAAGTTTTCCCATAAACGGTTTGCTATGCCTTTCTTTAATTTTATCATCCATTTTCCTCCATTAATATTTTCTTTATCCTACATAAAATTTAGAATTAAATTTGAAGACTTCCCACATAGGTCTAATCCCTTCTTTAAATAAATTATAATCTGTTATAAATTTAAGCGTATCGGGCTTCTTTAAACATACATAATTAATCCAAAATTCTTCAACCTATATAAAACTAAAAGAATGGAATTGTACTGTTGAAAAAGTTGTAACGTTCTTAATACTCTCTTCGTAATTTATATTCTTTTTCCCTATTGGTCTATAGATGTACCAAAATCTCCATTTATTTCGAAGTTGATTGTCTGAGTCCATTTCAAAAAAATTTACCACAGACAAAACTTTATAGAAAATTATAAATCTGGCAAAATATGCTCCCTTCCAGTTTTAATAGTGACTTTTTCGCTATCAGAAACGCATTAACACAAACTTTCAACCTCAAGTTGCCCAAGCAACAAAAGTCCAAAAATGTAACAGAGATAAAGATAAATAAACCCTAATATCTAAAAAAATAATGCAATTTATAAATTACCTACCTTTATTAACAGCAATCAGTGCATCCCCATTCTCGTGGAACAAAAATGCTAAGAAATCGACTTATGCTACATTAGATGTAGAAGCTCCTAAAAAGGCTGCTGCTTTAGAAAATCTATCGAATTTAAAATCGATCAAAAAGTTGAGAAAACACAACTCTGAGTTGGATAAGAAATTAGAAATTTGACTATTTTGAGAGCACTCACTCAATTGGCTCGTAATACTAAACTTGGTAAGAAAATATCAAAAAATTAAAGCATAAGAAAAATAGTATTGAAAGTATCTTTTGTGCTATAAGAAATTATCTCATGTTTAAAAATAAATGTAACAGTTGATTTTCTATCAAAGGTTTTAATTTCTTGAGCTAAACTTTTATAAAAAATAATAAAGTCAACCTTTCAGATAAGTCTATACTACTATGGTTTTAAATGTATATTGTTTGAATTATGCATTTTATCATTTAATATTTTGGAAATTGTCATAGCTCTTTGTTTCTTGGATTTACTCCAATCACATTTTGGATTTTGTGCCCATATAAACAAAGTTGCATTGAATGAAAATAAATGAATCAAGTTTATTAAAAAAATTTATTAATACATAGGTAATCCAGAATTATTATATATTGCTGATTTAATCATTATTTTTTCCGTTACATCCACTGTAACAACATTCTTGATTTCGAGTTGCACAAAATACAAAAAGTAACACCAAAATAGGCATAAAAGAAATAAAGAAAATCAATTTTTACCATAAAAATAATGCAATTAATTAACTACATACCATTATTATCCACACTTAGTGCATTACCATTACCAGGCCTGCTTGGAGATGTACAACCACAAGCCCCTTAAATTCCATTTTACTACTATACATTGTTGAACTTATCACTTGTCAACATGTGGACACCGAATAAACTCGTTCTAGCTAAAAAGATGCAAAATCCAATCGTCGTTGCAGCCTTGGAAATATTGGCTGGTGATGGTACTACTTATAAGAAATATGCTAAAAAGTTGGGTAAGAAAATGAGAAAAGAGAAAGCTAAAACGAAGAGTATTGCTGGAGTCCCATCTATTCCGTCTTTATTTTAGAAATAAATTTATCTCGTCACTTTATATCAACTTTTTCTAAAAATTTCGCAATAAAGTGCTGATCCCTTCATTTTCTAAAGAAAAGTGTCAAAACTTTCATATAGATTTAATAAATCATGTAATTTAGGGCTTTCGTTTTCCAAGTTATCATATGAAGACTCAATTGTTTAGTCTGACAAAAACCAGAGAATCATACAATAAAATATTTTTTAATTTTCACCTTGTAAACTTTTTAAAAACGAAAATTGTTAATGATATAACCTAAACTGTATATTTCACTATAATTTTATAAAATCCTCGAATATTTAGTGTTTATCATCTTTATTCTTTCATTTGATCACCCTTATTTTGTTCAAGGAAAATCACATTCAATAAAGGAAAAATAAATTGAAGAAAATAGTTACAGATACTGTGAGTTCTCTCTGTCTGTGTATTGATAATTTCGTGCTCCCTTTATTAACTAATTTATTTAAATCAAATTCCGATCTTTTACATGAGATATTATCACTATTTATACTGATTCCTTTGCATACATTCAAAGGGTTTACCCAAAACACTTTTAAGCGCTTCAAAACCCTCCAATTTACTTGGTTTTTGCTAAATCAAAGCATTGAAACTGATTTGTGAATGAAAGAAATATTTTAGTATTCTGCGTTTTGCCCCTATCGAGTCACATCCTTCGCCCAAATACCCTAAATTACTATAATTACTGGCTCATGCCTGTAATCCCTGTATCATGTCGCGAAATCTTCTACAGTTCGCACCTTTTGTCTGTTCAGCCAACTCATCAAAAGGGGAAATTCCCTTGGATCTCCAGAGATCTCACAGATACTTTATTATAGATTTAATATATATAAATACATTTAAACTATGCCTAGTATCGATATCCTTATTTAATGCTATTGTTAGATAGTCACATAACTTTGATGTTGCATAAATGAAGTACAAGGAGTAGCATAAAAATATACATAAATAAAGCCCTAAGTTTAAAAGCAGGTATTATAAAAATTATGAAATTATCCAACTATATACCTTTATTATTTACAGCCAGTGCATTATCCTTCCCATCTCTACTAGGCCCACTTGCTGGTTTAGTACCAGATTTCCCAGAATCCCATTTCATTATTATACTTTATTGAACTTGCCACTTGTCAACGAAATGACGACTATCAAACCAATGCTTCTATATAAAATGACGAACCCAATGGTTGTAGCAGCACTTGAGATTTTGGCGGGTGATGGTACGGAACATAGTGAATTTGCTAGAAAGTTGACCAGAAAAGTGAGAAAGAAAGATATAAAAGAAATGAATCAAGGCCTTTTTACCTACTCCTTCTTTGTTTTAGATCTAAATTTGTCTCGAAATTTGGATCAGGTCGCTTTTCTCCCCCCCCCAAGAAGACACAAGTCGCTTCCCCCAGGTTAAAAATTCATAAAGCATGCATATATATAGGTTTTGTGATCTCTAAAGGTATGATATTTAGCATAAATCTTAAATAAAATCGCTTTTTTAGGAAAAATATAGTGTTTAATGGAAACTTGATCCACTTCTCTTGTGTTTTGGAAACATATCAGCTAACAGCTATAGAATAATGTGTCTCTTTAATATTTTGTCAATGTTCTTTGCTGAGATGTTACCATTTCTTAAGAGTATAAATAAAATCAATTTAATTAATCATCAGAATTGTAATAGCACCTTATGTGCTCACAAAATTTCATAAAGGGAAGTTCAGAAAATCTCTTTCTCCACATAAACTCCTTTAAATATTCATCCTTGTGTGCACTATCTAATCCCTTCATACATTTGATCCTATACTTCTGCTTGCTCCAATATGACTCGATGTTTTGAGTATGTACACCAGTTATAGGATTAACAAAATTGTCCTTGTGAACAACTTTCATATGGTGATATCTCATTTCTGGAATCCCAATATAGGCAGCCCTCCATCAGAATATACTATAGATCCATGCACACATACTCTCTCGAGAATTGGTAAAAGAGTTCCAGCATCCCTTCTTTCTGCGAATTCCATATACCCAGGGGCTGGTGTAAAACTCGTATCCACAATCCCAAACACCACCTATCCACCTCAGGTCTCCTTCCTCTATTATTTTTCGGCTTTTATGAAAACATGGACTCATCTATTAGGGCGTTCCGCGCAAAGAGGGACTCGAACTTTGTTTATTTATTCCTTTAATAATATACTAATAATAC
>NIPM01001409.1:0-19988 GCA_002738285.1 Holacanthella duospinosa
CACACAGGAACGAAGAGAACATAGAGTATTAGCATGTAGATATAATTTGGAGCAGTTATCAAAACAAAAAACCTAATAAGCAGAACTTTGACTATAGATAAAACTTGGCTTACTTTATATATGCAACCTCAGCGTGACCAGTCTCGATTTTGGAGAACTAAGGACGAAAGCCCACCACAAATTGTAGCACCATCAAACTATCAGAGAAAAAGAATGCTTATACTAGCAATGGATTATAATGGTGTTGCATATTGGAAGCTTTGTGCACCTAAAGAGACGGTAACTTCAGCAGTCTATATTGGCTTTCTTAATGAAGTTTTACTAAAATGGCTACCTGATAAGAAATTCAGGTATCCTATGGTTTTACAGGATAATGAAAGACCTCATAAATCAAAGCCTGTAATGGATTTTTTTGATGATAACAAAATCTGCACTTGGTATCATCCTACATATAGTCCAGATTAAGTCTACCTGATTTTAATTGCTTTGGTAAATTAAAGAGGAAGTTAAGAGAAAATGATTATGACAATTGGGAAGAGTTGGAATTACAACTAGAGAGTATTATCCAGGAACTTAATATAAAGTGTCATATGAATGGTATTCAGCAGCTAGCTGAAAGATGAAGCGATGCAATAAAAGCAGAAGGTTCATATTTATAAACTAAAAAGTTTCATCTTTTTATATCTCATAATAAATTTTTTCTTTAAATTTTTTTTCTTTACCTCTTTGCGTGAAACGGCGTAATATTATTCCATTTGAATTTGGGTTGCACGAATTTGATGCGCAAAGGTGTATATCAAAAGGATCACATAAAGATTTAAATTCAGAATTAACAAATGCTTGATCTGCCGTTACCCTAAGTGGGCGAGGATAACGACAAAGCCAAACATCATCAAAAAGCTTGGCAAGAGTAGATGATTTCAAATCAGGCGTTGGTACTAATTCCACAAGACGCGTTGCATTATCAATAATGGTTAATATATGTTTAAAAGATGTACCAGAAGAGTCAAAGCATTCAGAGAGTGGACCAACTGTATCTATAGATATATTTTCAAATGGATGTGTATTATTAATATGAATATCGGATAATTTGCCATATTGTTTACCGATCTTATTCTTTTGGTAAATTAAACAAGATTTAGTTATAGAATCAATATCTTTTTGTAATAAATTCCAAGAAATGATTGTTTTTAAGGTATTATACATACGATTTGAGCCAGGATGATTTAATAAGTTGTACATATATTCTAAAACTTGCCTTCTTTTAATTGATGGAATAAACATCTGATCTTCAGATGTGCAAAAAATATTGTATCCTTCTAAGTTCAATATTTTTAGTTTGGATTTATCAAAATCATTAAATTCTTGTTTCAGATCATAAATATTCTTAAGAGTTATTAATAAATTGTCAGTTTCAGTAATATTATCATCAGGAAGAATAGTATTAAAATCATCATAATTATAACGGCTCAGATAATCTGCCATTGAGTTACATTTACCTGCAACAAAATTTATTTTTATATTAAACTGATTTATCGTGTCAAACTATCTCTGTGAACGGGACGATTCGGCCTTTTGCAAATATAATAAATTTGAATGATCTGTATATAAGTCTATGTGTGTCTGTGAGAATATGGCGTAGTTCTGTCAATGTATAAATTACAGAATATGCTTCTTTGTCTAATACCGAGTAATTGTGCTGTGGGGCAGTTAATTTCTTAGATAAAAACCAAACAGGACGATCATCCTGAACCACAATACTTCCCACAGCGTAGTTTGAAGCATCCGTATAGATCGTAAACGGTTTGTTTAGATCGATATGGTGAATTTTTGTACGATTTGCAATAATATGCTTAACTTCTTCTAATACATTATTATGTGTTGATTTCCATTCAAAAGGAACTTTAGAGGGAGTCATTTCTGTTAAAGGTATCAATAATTTAGAACAGTTTGGTATTAAAATTCTCAAAAAATTTATACTTCCTAATAAAGATTGCAATTCTTTTTTATCTTTCGGGGGTTGAAGTCTTTTAATTGAGGCTATGTTTTTACCATTTGCTGTTATTCCAGTACTATCAATTTTGAATCCAAGATATTCTACACAATTATCTGCAAAGTTGCATTTTGTTAAAGAAGCTGTTAATCCATTGTGGTTTAATCTTTTTGATACAACATTTAAATGTTGTAAATGACTATTAAAATCATTACTAAAAATCAACGAGTCATCTAAATAAACTATAATAAATTCGCAATCATTAAAAATAGCGGAAATCCCATTGTGGAAAGTTGCCGGAGCTCCGGATAAACCTTGAGCTATACGGTTAAACATAAAATTTCCGAAAAGGAGTTGAGAAACATGTTTTAAGTCCATCTTTTTCTTTAATAATTGGTTGATAATATCCCGAATTAAAGTCAATCTTGCTAAAATACTTATTTCCGCGCACTTTGACAAGTATATCATAGATAGACGGCATAACACAAATAGGAGATTTTGTTATTGAGTTTAATTTCCTATAATCTATTATTAATCTCATTGTTTGATCCTGTTTCGGAATAACGAAACATGAACTTACATATGTTGTGTTATAGCATTTTTCAATCACATTTAAGTCCAGTAATCTTCTTATCTCTTGTTTAAATCCATCATAATATTTAAAGGGCATCTTATATGCTTTAACTTTGAAATTATCTTCTTTAATCAGATCAATCGAATGGAAAATTTCGTCAGTATAGTCAAGATGTCCATCAAAAATATAATAATGATTATTCAATGTTTTTCTTAATTCTAATTCTTGATCATATGATAAATTCTTCTGTTTATTAATAGTATCCAAATTATAAAAATCAACCTTTTTAATATTATTATCAAGATTGTTAGGAACTTATTAATTTCAATTTGATCATCAATTTTAATGTTTTCTTCATCTAGATCATTAAGTAAACTTTCATAAACAGGTTGTTGGGTTTTCATATCGAATATATTATCACAAATACTTATAGTTCCATTAGCATAATTGATATCACATTTTAGGTTAGTAAGGAGTTCAGAACCAAAAATATTATTTTTATTTAGGTTGTCCGTAATAAATAATTTTGTTTTTATAATAACACTAAAATCAATTGTAGGGATAAAAATAGGTTCAACATACTCAGAAGTGGTTATAACTTGAGAATTACCAAGTGTTATATTTTTTTCTTCACTTGATTTTTCTATTCTTAAGTTCAATTTATTAGCTAATCTTCTTGATATAAAAGACGAAAAAGCACCAGAATCCAAAAGAGCATTAATTTATAATTCTTAATTTCAATAGGAAGATAAGGATTCATACTTAGTTCATTTAATACATTCATTTGATTATTATTTTGAGTTGAAGATTCATTTTTATTCTTTAATTTATAAGTATCACGAGTATGGCCTTTCTTTTTGCAATATACACAAAATCTGTTATTGCGATTATTTCCATTATTATTAGAATTTGAAAGACTGTTTTTATCAGAATAATTAGGAGAGTTATTAAATCGATTATTTTGGTTTCTGTTAAATCTATTATTTTTATAATTTCTGTTAGAGCTATTATTAAATTGCCATTTATTTTGATTATTAGAATTAAATTTCTGTGATTTTCTGGCTTCAAATGTACGATGTGCAAACTGGCTTGCTTCTGTCAAATCCCTTGGCCCTAATAACATCACATCATATTTAATATGGTGAGGAATAGCATCCAAATAATTTTTTTCAATTCATGATCACCAATTTTATCTTTTTTGGTTGTTACACAAACATTAACTGTATCACAAATGGTTCTAAATTTGAACTCAAAATCTGTTACACTATCACCTGGTAACATTTTAAATCTTTGTAATTTTTGATAATAATAAGTATAAGAATTAGTAGGCACATAAATTTCATATTAAATTCTTTGCTGTTACAAAATCTTGAAGTCTGTGGGAGATTAAAACAAGAAGGGCTTGTCCTTCTAAAAGTACGTAAAGATTTCTAAACATCTCTGGATCAGTCCAAGAACACATCTCAGCGGCTAAATTGAAGTGGTCAAACCACAAAAGCAAATTTTGGCTAGGATCGCCATTATATGGGACAAAATTTTAGAAGCCTCGGTTATAATTATTTCATCATAGTGAAAATAGGATGAGGAAGCAATTAAAATGGCAACAAATATAGCTAAGAGTTATTTTATGGATATTAAATTTATTTACTATTTTATGCATTCAAGATACTAAAATTCATCGACTAATTAGAATTGAATTATGTAAGAAAATTTTGTCCCATATTTAGGAACTTTAATGCATGGTAAATCATCGCCATCTTGGAAGTTGTCAGGTCGGGAAACTCTAAAGCTAATAGTTCGGTTAGTAGTAAAAGTTGGGTTCATCATAGTTGTAAAATAAATAAATATCAAAGTAAAGTAATTCGTAAATAAAGTAAGGAGTCTTGTAAGATTGGTTGTAAAAATAGTAGAATAATAAATAGAATAATAAGCTGAATAAATAGCAAATAAAATTGTATACAATATGTCGTATTTATAATTAGAACCAATAAAAATTTAATAATAAAAATGAAATGAAATTAATCATATTTATACTTTTTATATTTGTTTAATAAACATGTAAAGTATAAACATTAAGTAGATCTGTTGACAGATACGACAGTCAAATGAAAATATTTAGTCCAGAAGATGTTTCTTCAATGGTATTACTAAAATGCGTAAATTTTCGGAAGCTTATCTCGGTCAACAGGTAAAAAAGGCTGTTATTACGGTGCCTGCTTACTTTAATGATTTACAAAGACAGGCGACTAAAGATGCCGGATCTATTGCTGGACTAGAAGTGCTACGAATTATTAATGAACCAATAGCCGCAGCAATTGCTTATGGTTTAGATAAGAAACATCAATGTGGAGAACACAATATCTTAATATTTGATTTAGGTGGTGGTACATTTGATGTTTTGTTATTGACTATTGATGAAGGTATATTTGAAGTAAAGGCTACGGCTGGCGATACTCATCTTGGTGGCGAAGATTTCGATAGTAGATTGGTTACTCATTTCTGTCAGGAATTTAAGAGGAAGAATATAAAATTTATCATCGAATGCTAGGGCCATGAGGAGACTAAGAACGGCGTTTAAGAGAGCTAAACGAGCGCATAGTTCGGTGGCTCAAACTACTATTGAAATTGATTATTTGTTTGAAAGTGTAGATTTTTATACTTCGATCACTAGAGCGAGATTTGAAGAATTATGCTGTGATTTATTTCGTAGCACCATGGAATCAGTTGAGAAAGTACTTCAAGATAGTAAGATAGCGAAAAATCAAGTCAATGAAATTGTTTTAGTAGGTGGCTCTACTCGTATACCTAAGATTCAAAAAATGGTTATGGATTTGTTCAATGGTAAGGAACCTAATAAATCTATCAATCCAGATGAAGCTGTTGCATATGGTGCTGCAGTACAAGCTGCGATCCTTGTTGGCGATACATCGGAGAAAACTCAAGATTTATTGCTATTAGATGTACCACTTTCATTAGGAATTGAGACTGCTGGTGGTATTATGACTACTTTGATTAAAAGAAATACTACGGTGCCTGCTAAGAAGTCAGAAATATTTTCGACTTATTCAGATAATCAACCAGGGGTAGAGATCAAAGTATATGAAGGAGAATGATCGCTAACTAAAGATAATAACCTTTTGGGAAAGTTTACTCTTAGTGGAATACCACCTGCTCCACGTGGTATACCACAAATTGATGTCTCATTTGATATTGATGCCAATGGTATTCTGAATGTTCATGCTTCTGATAAATCTACGGGTAAATGAGAGAAAATTACAATCACGAATGATAAAGGTAGATTATCGAAAGAAGAAATTGTTAGAATGGTCTCTGATGCAGAAAAATATAGAAAAGAAGATGAGGCTGTAACCGTGCGTGTTACATCAAAGAATAGTTATAAATTGTATGTTTACCATATCAAAGCTTTGTTAAATGACCCAAAATTGAAAGATAAGCTTGAATCTCAAGATCAAAAGACTTTAAATGATGCTACGGAGGAAGCGGTTAAATGGTTGGATAATAATCAGGAAGCAGATAAAGAAGAATATGATTCTAGACATAAGGATTTGGAAAATTTGGTTAGTCCTATTATGGCGAAAATTCAGCAGCCTACTTGTATGCCTGATACTTTCCCAGGTGGTCCTAATAGTGGTGGTGGAAATGATGGTCCTATCATCCAAGAAGTCGATTAGTTATTTGCTTAAATGATTTATTCTTTATTTTTTGTTTACCATCCCCACATTTTCTATACCGAGAAATGATCACATTGTACAATTCTAGAATTTCGTATTTGCAGATCCAATAAAAACATAATATCTCGTGATTGATTGCATAAGTTAAGTTCTTTATCATATGCCATTTATACTTTATATCGGTAAAAATAACACCTCCTAACTTTATAGCTTCCAAACCCCACCAAACAATGATAAAGATAAATTCGAACTTTTTAGATTCAAAGAAAATTGGATGGTTTACAACGATCCCAAATTTTAATATTATACGTGGAAATGAAATGGCCAAAATCAAAATCAGACATTATGAAATGTACTAGTTTACGTCACGAATTTTGCAACAAATTTTAATTATCATTTTAAGTTAAATTTAATAAATAAGGCACTTTATTTTCCTTCAGAGTAGTCTCCATTTTACTTATTAAATAATTGGTTGAACAAGAGTGAGAATAATCTAGATTCATTAAAAATTTGGTTGAATTAAGAAGAGAATCAAAAAGGGACTACTCTGAACAAAAATAAAGAACCATAATATATAAAAATAATCAGCCCATTATGTAAATTTAAGTTTCAAAATTTTATATAAATATAAAAATTACCGACTTTTGACCCCAATAAATTATGATTGACAAAACAATACAAATGAGTACAATTATTCAGCAGCATAAAGAGGGCAAGAAAATTTGTGAAATGTTAAAGTCTCTCAAATTGGGTAAAAAGAAGGCATATTTTGTTTCTCGTACTATTAAAAAGTACAACAAGACTAATAGTCTAGAAAGACGCCCATATTCTGTTCGAAAATAAATTAAAAGAACTCCAAAAATACTAAAAGCATTAAAAAACGAATTAGAAGAAAGCCATGTAAGAAAAAAAAGAATTTGGTCTAGAGATGGGGACTTCCTTAAGAACGATGAATAGAGCTATAAATGAAGACTTTGGAATGAAGGCTTATAAAAAAGCTACTGTCATTTCCTTACAGATAGAAATAAAGAACAAAGACATGAGAAATATAAAAGTCTTATTTCATCGTACGACGAAAAAAGATTGAGGACATTCTCTTTACAGACGAGAAAATATTTAGTATTGAAGAATAGATAAATAATACTAAAAGTATTCCAAGAAGGTTTAAAATGTCTTTAAAGCCACTACCCAGCCTCAATTATGGTTTGGGCTGGCTTAAGCATAAAAGGAAAAGCACTTTTGCATTTTGTTGATCCTGGAGTAAAAATGGATGCTAAATATTACCAAGAAAAAATTTTGGAGAAGGTGGTTAGACCCTTAAATGATTCATTATTTAATGGAGAAGATTGGACTTTTCAACAAGACTCTGCGCCAACTCACAGAGCAAAGTCCACACAATTGTGGCTTAAAACTAATGTTTCAGAATTCATAAGCGTTACTCAATGGCCGGCTACATCACCAGATCTTAATCTTTTGATTATGTCATTTGGTCTAGAATGGAGCTAAAGGTGTGCTCTAAAAGACATAAAAAATTGGAGTTATTAAAAAAGTCGATTATTTATGAATGGGACAATCTTTCTATTGAAGACGTCCGTTCTGCAATAAAAAAGTGGAGACCTAGACTTCATCAGTGTGTGAAAGAGGAAAGAGATACTTTTGAATTTTAAAGTTGATTTGAATCAAGTCAAATATTATTTATTTAAAAAATAAATAATTTGTCATTTATATTTAAATTGTAAATAGCTTAAACACTTGTTGCAAAATTCGTGGCGTACAGTAGTATGAAAAATAAATTGAAAATAAAAATAATATATATATATTATTTAATAATTTAATTGTTTTGTTCCCTACTCTTTCACTTATCGCAATATAATGGCTTCTTTTAAGTAGTCAAAATACAACTTTTATACAAAGTAGTAATTGATAGGTTTCTCACATAAAACTATTCTAAAAATATAAAAACAAATAATATGAATTGTAAAATAAAAAGGGTTATTTCTATATCTTTTTGTTCATTTCGAGTGTTTATTGTCTGTTTATTGAGTCAAATTTGTATATTTTCTTACTTTTAGTTCTAAACTTTCTCACTATAAATCATATTTGCATCATACTTAAAACTCTATTAATAATTATAGAATGCATAAAAATTTATTTATACTTGGAACTCCATAATTTAATATTTTTGGATTAAAAATTGTTATTTTTTAATATTTAATGCTCGATTTAAAATTCGGACATTTCGTTTCCGCATGGTTCCCGGACGTTTGGTCTAAGGACATTTGGACTAATGGAAATTTTGACTAAAGTTGATTTTTTTATTCATAATATTTGAACTAAAATCAATTGTCATAATTAATTTATAAAACTATCATTATAATGAATGTATTTAATATAATTTTCAATTAAATAAATTCATTTCATAAAAAACAATTTTTTTAAAGTTAATAAAATTTATTGAAAAATAAATTATTTTTTTAAATATTATGAGCAATTGCTTTCAAAAACTCAGACTCCTTTTGGTTTTTCATATGATTTGACCAATTCACTATTCCTTTATTGCTCTCTTTATATTTATTCTTCTGACTAGATGGATGAATGCCACATAATGCTTGTTCAATTGTTTTTTGCCATTCACTTTGCTCTCCTCTTATTTTATTTACAATCTTGCACAAACTTGGATGTTTTATTTCTACTCTTTGTTGAAAAGCATTATACCACCCTTCTATAGAATTATTGGTACGAGGAAGATTCTCTAAAGTTCTATTATAATCATTCCACATTGAGATAAAACATACAGGATTTCTTCTTTTATTTCTCTTAATAGGACCCAACCAATTGGTTTCAAAATAATTAAGGAATTCTCCAAAAATATGATCTGTTTCTTCACCTATTAATTCCATTATATTATTAAACAAATTAATAACATCATCACAAGGTACAAAAGTTAAAGCATGAATTTTTTTTATCAACATACAATTTTTAGGTTCATTATACTAAACTTGGAGTCCACATGATTGAATCTTTCTAAATAAATATTGACCAAAATGAAAAAATAACCATGTATATGAGATTCAGAAAACTTTTCTTTTATACTAGCTATAGCTGATCTTTCAAAATCAATTGTAATAGACAATGGCTCAAAATTATGCACTTTTTTAACTTCATAAAAATTAAATCATAACATTCTTTACTTTTTTTGTTTAATCAAACAATATAAAAGAACAACTGTATTACAATTTTTAATAAAATATGGATTGTGTATAACTGGAACCCTAAAGGTGCAACAGAAAAGGTACCATCACAAAACCAATGGCGATTATTTTTAAGTAAATCTAGGTTTCTATCTGTAGCCATAATAATATTATTTTCACTTTCATATAATGTAAATTTTTCTCTTCTCATAGATGTTCTAAATTCATCTGTTAAAATACATCATTTTTTATACTTCTTTGTCTTTTAACTAATCTTGATAAACTTTCATTTTTGGGTAATGATCCAACAGCATCTAAAGGAAAATTACTTGTATAATTCTAAATAATAGATCTTGTAGATTCATCAGTATTAATCGATTTCATCTTTATTTCTTCAACAAATTATAAAGTCATATTTCTATTTGGATTAGGTGAATGAAAATGTTGTGAACATTCTCCTTCAATTAGATCATTAATTGTCTTGATAGAACCTTTACATTCTCTATTTTTCTCGAATCTACAATATGATACATCTTTTACTTCTCCATTTAATGTATAAGCATATCCTTTATGTAATAGCTTTGTTTTTCTTCTATTTGTAAGTGTAAACTCCATTATTTTATTTCAAAGTTTTGAAATAAAATTTGTTTTAAGAATAAATTATTCAGTAAACATTTAAATAAGTTTAATATTATCAAATTTTTAAAATAAATTATGAATAAAAAAGTTTTTAAAATAAATTATCAAATTTAAAATAATTGTTTTTTATGAAATGGATTTATTTAAAATAATAGATTAAATAAGATATTAATAATAAATTTAAAATAATTAAAATAATTCTTTTTGTTGCGAAATAAATTTGATTAAAAATTATATTAAATACATTCATTATAATTATAGTTTTATAAAATAATTATGACAATTGATTTTATTAGGGTGTCCAAGAAAATGTGGCGATGAACTTTTTCTCCACACCTCGTTTAAAATGTAACGAATTGAAACCAAAATTGATTATATATAATAGGGATACAATTTATTTATAAATAATACACACAGTATTATTTTGTTCAAAATAAATTTTAAAGAAAAATTGATGGAATCATTTAGTGCTCAAGATCGCCATATAATTATTAAATATTTAACTCTACATGGTAAATGTCCTCAAATCCAACGAGAATTAAAGAATAATTTATGTAATAGCGCAATGTCTCTGAGAAAGTTGAGAGAAGACAATCAAGATTTAAGAAAGGAGAGATATCGAAAGAAGAAGCTCGCGGAAGGCCATCTGAAAAAAAGTGATAAAAAACTAGAACGTATTGAATCTGTTAAAGTACTTTTATTGGAAAACACAGCTATAAGTGTGAGGCTAATTAGCGAGCTTTTGAATATCACCAAATCATTAGTGCATCTAATTTTAACTGATGATCTAAAGTTGAGTAGGCGACATGGTCGCTATATACCAATGGAATTGAACGCATATCAGAAGGATTACAGGGTTCAGGATTGTATATTTAATCTCTCCAATTATAGTAAGTCTAAAAAAAACCGAAAAAAACTTTAACTTTTGATGAAACATGTGTTGTTTATACATGGCGCCACAGAAGGATCTAAATGATGTTCTGGCTAGAACCTGGTGAAAAGGGACCACAAGTGGTAATGGAAAAACGTTATGGAGATAAAAGGATGTTGCTTTTAGTAATGGACTACAATGGTATCGCTTTTTATCATCTGTGTAGCGAAAAAGAAACATCAATTCTGAGCACTTAAAATCGATTTTAAGCGAAAAAGTCCTATATGGTTAAGCACTAAAAGGTTATCTAACTCTATAATTTTGATGGATAATGCGAGACCACACAAGGCTAAACTTGTACATGACTTTTTAGTAGATAAGCAAATCGAGCAATGGTACCAACCACCATATTCTCCTGATATTTAGCCATGTGATTATGACTGTTTTGGACCTCTTAAACGCGAGCTTCGTGGTGTGCAGTTTGAAACTTGGTCGGTGTTCGAAAGTTGACTAGAAATGGTGATTTTAAAAGGAATGAATCGAGGGCTATATCTTGGTATTCAAAGACTGCCTGAGCGCTGGAAAAGTGTCATTGACAATGAGGGAAACTACACTTAATTATACTAAAATTTTGTCAATTTCTATAAAAAAATTTTCGACATATAACAAAAGGTTTTTACCGCCACATTTTCTTGGACATCCTAATAGTTCAAATATTATGAATAAAAAATCAACTTTAGTCCAAATGTCCTTAGTCCGAATGTCCGGATACCGTTATATGGAAACTATAACAATATTAATAATAAATAACTATTGATTAAGCTACTTGCATAAGTATTTATTAGATATTTTTTGAATTTATCGCTGTTTTTAACCCCTTTTAGCATTAAAATAGGACTTCGAGCAAATTGTGCCTTTGATTCATGTTTCAGAACTTTAATACAATTGCTATCGGGGCCAATCAAATCTGGTAACATAATTTTGGTCTTTGTCTGGAAAACCCTGCTTTGGTGTATATTCTATGGCTTTATAGGCTTTTGACAGGGTTTGATGTCAAATAGATTACTAAATGAATATATTTGCAGAATAGGAGTTCAATTTAAGCTTGTTTATTTAATTAACCCTGTTTAATAAAAGACATTTGATAAACCAAAATAGATGAACTCTATAATACCAAATTTTAGCCTTTTTGCCAATATTATCAACAAAATTGTCAAGCATTGAATGATATATTGTACTTTTAAATACCATAATCAATTTCAAATTATCTAGGTTTTTAGGTGACATACCAAATTTGCCATTTTATCCGACAATTCCACCATTTATTTGATGAGTCAACGAATTCATTAGAAAAACACTATAAAACTAATTAAAAACAATTAACTAACGATTTCTATTCCTATAGAAAGTGTACTTAGCCATTATAATATCCTCTTTATTACAAAAATTCACTATTTCACACTTTCCTGAGATATATACTCTTCCATTTTCTTAAATATAGTTCGTTTATCATCCTTAAGTTAGCTTTATAATATGGAAGGAAATCTCTGAAGAAAACATGATTTTTTGATTGAAATAGTTGGAAATAAAATATTTAAATATCATTTGGTTAAAATATACGTAGAACTTTTTTATTTTTTCAACCAAAATAGCTTTTTATATAATTATTAAAACTTTTCAACCATAATAATACATTTTCTTCAAGACTTTACTCATTTTATCAACCAAATACATTATAATTCCTTCAAAAAATTTCTTCCATATATGGCATTTTATTTTCGTTCAGAGTAGTCCTCATTTTATTTATTAAATAATTGGTTGATTAAGAGTGAGAATAATCTAAATTCATTAAAAATTTGGTTGAATTAAGCAAAGAATCAAAGGGGGACTACTCTGAACGAAAAAAAAGTGCCATATCTTCCAATTCCTCGAAACAATAATACAAACTACCTATATTCAATAAAATCTTAATTAATTTTCATAAGGTCTTCACCTGAACTTTTAGTGGATACTGGTGTTAACAGAAGAAGACTTATGAAGCTATAAGTATGTCTTATTGTGTGGTCCTTTATTCTTATTATGGGTGGAATATAATTGCTTTGGGGGTATCTCTAAGATAGAATCTACCTAGAAAGTGCCA
Organism: Holacanthella duospinosa; assembly: GCA_002738285.1. Lineage (NCBI taxonomy): Eukaryota > Metazoa > Arthropoda > Collembola > Poduromorpha > Neanuridae > Holacanthella > Holacanthella duospinosa. The sequence continues at coordinate 13,101 of NIPM01001409.1, forward strand.
TATTACCATGTCAATATTTCAAAGTGCTAAAGTGGATGATTTGCCTTGAAATATTTTCAAATTGTTATTTTTTGGACTCAACTGGACTTCCAAAGCTTTTTTCAATTTGAAACATTTCTTTTATTTAAAGAGTAAAAAATTAACAGACGCCTCGTCTTATGATTTCACTTGGGAAGTCAAAGCTGTCCATGATATCGTTAGTTGAAATGTTTAGGTGCTAATAAATGTATGTTCAATTGTGCGATGAATATGGGTAAGCCATCGAATTCATTGACTTTATGATAAAGGAAATGCTTTTTTATTTTAACAATAATGATTTCTAGAATGAATCAACAAAATTTCAGGGCCAAAAAATCTATACAATTTCCTAAGGTTTACATCTTCCAACTCAAGGCCGACATCATTGGAAAGTTGGTTAAATTTCTTTGGTAATAATTTATCTACGGATGATGTTTTAATATAGTTCCTCTTTTTAATTCCAATCATTTTATTCTATAAATTTCGATGTTTGAGAGGTTTATTGGGTTATTGGGTTATTTATATAATTTCGGGTTTGTTGATGATTATCGAGCCCCTGCTCTTCTTTTAGTAAACTTGGTTGATTATGAAATTCCTTATAGAGAACGGTATAAAAATAGGTTTAATAATAATTCATTATAACTGGTTTTGTTTAGTCATTTATAAAAATACCTTAGCAATTCACTTAACGGTTTTTCTTATGAACAATCTCATCGAGTATAGCTGAAATTGCTCGTTTTTGGAAGAGGAAACTCATACTTCATCGGGATAGAAAAAGGGTCCTAATTAATTAGATGTAATCTATAGGAGATATTACTTAAGTAATTTGAAACACACCTTACTCTTTTTTTATACTATTTTTAGAATATATCTTGTCGTTAAAGTTTAACCTTTAGAGAATAGTAAGTAACTTTTTTGTATTGTAATATTACGCCGTTTTACGCAAAAAGGTAAGCGAATTTTAATTTATAGAAAATATTATATATAAATCTTGGCACTAGATATTAATTTGCATATTTATTATTAAAATTCGCTTACCTTTTTGCGTAAAACGGCGTAATATTATATATCTTTAAACTATTAAAACGATTTTTTATTTTGCGGATTTACTAATTATAAAATAGAGATGTAAGCCTTATATCTAAAGAACAAATTTAGTTTATGAAAAAGTGATTCATTATTATTTTGAACAATTATAATTAATCTTAAAGCTTATAATTTGGTATTTTATTATTTTTAATAATGCCAATTGATTTTTTTATTGTACCCAGTTTATTAGTTCGTTTCCATGTGAATATTAATTGGCCAGCTTTATTATTAATTGGATCATCCTTAATATTTAAAAGTATATAAATCGTAATTATAACAATAATAGATATCAAATGAAATGAAATCTTATATAGCAAAAGAGAAGAGGCAAATAATTCAAGAAATAGCAAGAACCGATGAAAATTGAAATTCATTAAATTTAACTAAGGTGGTCCAGAAGCATTCAATAACAAGGAGAATGCTGCAAAAATGGAAATTAAAAGCTGAATCCTCCCCTTACCTAAAACCAGAATCAAGAAGACTGACAAAAAAAATAAAGGAACAAGAAAATTTAGTCAAATAGACAAAGAATTGTACAACTGGGTTTTAGAAAAGATTAAACAAGATCTAATAATCAAAGAAAAACATTTAAAGCAAAAAGCTCTAAGTTTGGCAAGAAATTTGGGATTTCCAAGTTTCAAGTGCTCTAATGGTTATATATTCAACTTCAAAAAACGATATGATCTGGTTTATCGAGTAAAAACCACAAATAATTCATTACCTATAAATGGGGGTAAAGTTGCTAGAAAATATATAAATAGTATTAACATATTGATAAGAGAAAAGAAGATAAAGCTGGAAAACGTTTTAAACATGGATCAAGTTCCAAGATACTTTGAACGAAATTCGAAAAAAACTCTGTGTAAAAAAGGCACCAAAAATGTTTATTTAAAAAAGGCTTCCAATAATCATAACAGATTTACCTTTACTCCTTTGATAAACGCCAATGGTGATATTGAAAATATATATTGTTGATTTTCTAAATTAATCAAAGTTCCTAAGAATTGTAATAAGAATGTAAAAATATCTGTCAATAAGACTGTAATGTGGTCAGAGTGGACTTTTATAGAATATATCAAAGAAGTTGTGTTAACAAGGAACAACATAAGGTTTAAAAATGAAGAAACTCTATTAATAGTTGATTCTTATAAGTCACATCTAATCAAATCGGATTTATTTAAAGATTTAAACTTACTATAATATATATACCTCCATCAATGACCGGGATAGTTCAACCTTTCGATGTTGGATTTAACCGCTCATTCAAGCGTTATTATGAAGATATTATAATAGTTGGCTAGAATCCGTTCAATTTTCTGATAAATTTAAGACAAAAAGCGGTAACATAAAAACGCCATCTTACGCTAATCTTACAAATTGGTGTAACGATTTTAAACATTCTATAGATTCTGGTATGGTTAAAAAATGCTTTCTTTCTTGCGGAATAACATTTGGAAATTTTAATATTCAAGATTGTCATATGGGACAAAATTTTTGAAGCCTCGGTTATAATTCTAGAATATTAGTGATCATAATGAAAATAGGTTGAGGAAGCAACTAAAATTACAAGAAATATAGTTAAGAGATATTTTATGGATAGTAAATACTTGAATTTATTTCATTCTTACTATTTTTATGCATTCAAGAAACTAAAATTAGAATAGAATTATGTAAGAAAATTTTCTTCCATATTACTTTGAGAGAACTTATTAATGAAAATAATCCCTCCAATATTTAGAAAATACAGCTTTTAGTGAATATTGTGATAATTATTATTATCAAAAGATTTGGGACTATAATTTTGATATAAAATTCTCATTTTTTAAGATAAGTGATTATTTTTGTCAAAGTAAACTTTTGTTTGCTTATTATAAAGATGAGATTTTAAATAAGAATAATTTTTTTAGAGGAATTGGGACTTTATAATGAAAGTGAAAAGAATAGAATCTACCCCGAATGCTTAAATGAAGTTTTTGTAGCAGCAAATATCTACAAGCTCTATATTCAAGTTTATTTGATTAATGGCTAAATTATAAATTATGGAGCTGACTCTAATATAAGGCTCATTATAGGATATAATGGATATAATTTTCTACTGTTAGTTGAATAAAAATCAATATAGAGATTTCATTATATATTTTTATTATTTATACAATAATTTTTTCTTTTAATGCGTCTTATATTCGAGGTAAGGGGGTGCGTCTTATTTCAAAACAAAATTTTCATTAAATATTTATTTTGTAAAAAATGGTGCGTCTTATTTTCGAGATAAGACAGTAGACCACTTACCTTCCATGGTATTTGTATGAATTCCAGTTTCAGAATCCTTGAATCCTTTTGAATGATTAACTTTGTGTAGCTTTCATTAAAAAGTCTTGTTTTTCCATTATTTTAAAGTTTTAATTTTGTAATTTTTAGTGCTTTAAATTCGTAATTTTTAATGTTTCAGATAGGGGCCTGTTTGAGCATCTTTACCCCATTAAATTAAATATATTTTATTTGTTTATTTTTAAAATAAATATTACGCTTCTTATTATTTTAGTTTTTTGATAGGAATAACGGACCACACCTTATAAGGAGTTAATTTTTTTCAAAAAATATTTTATCCAAGGGGTGGAGGTAAAATATTTTAATTGCACTTAATTGAGGACACCAAATGAAGTATATCATCTACCAATTATGTTTTATAATGGATCATCATAGTATTTTAGGAAAATGCTAAAAGGGAAATATGGTACTATTTATAAAGACATAAATTAGTATTTACTAAACGTTAAATTTAGAACCGCAAAAACCTAAACGGAGCCAAATATTGAAGGATAGTCCACAAACAGATCTAAACTATAAAAATGGAACAAGTTTCAACAAAAGCATCATCCAAATGAACTTTAACTTATTCACTGTCTTAGCTTCCTTCGCTGCTTCTAGCTATGTTCCTAGCTATCAACCTCCAAGCTACCAGCCTCCTACTTATCAACCACCTAGCTACCAGCCTCCTACTTATCAACCACCTAGCTACCAGCCACCTAGCTATCAACCACCTAGCTACCAACCACCTAGCTATCAACCACCTAGCTACCAACCACCATCTTATCAACCACCTTCGCATGAACCTCCTTCTTATCAACCACCTTCATATGAACCTCCTTCTTATCAACCAGCTTATTAATTTTTCATTAAAATGGATTTTTTATTTATCTTTTTAGTATTGATTGCTTTGGTTCCAAAAAACTTAATTTTCTGGGCTTTCCAATGTACCATTATTTTTAAAAAATAAGACAGATTATTGCAAAAAAAAAATTCAAGGTACACTTATAGTGTAAATATAATTTCTCATTTTTTTCAACAGGGTTAATTATATACTTTTAAATTGTTCTATTCTATAAATGAGCCTTCATTTAGTAATTTATTTGACATCAATTCCTGTCAAAAGCCATAGAATAAGCACCAATGCAGATTTTTCCAAAGACCAAAATTATGTTACTAGATTTGATTGGCCCCGATAACAATTGTATTAAAGTTCTGAAACATGAATCAAAGGCACAAGTTGCTCGAAGTCCTATTTTAATGCTAAAAGGGGTTAAAAACAGCGATAAATTCAAAAAATATCTAATAAATACTTATGCAAGTAGCTTAATCAATAGTTATTTATTATTAATATTGTAATCGCCAGATAAAATAATTTAGTCCAAACTACATCACTTGTAAAGGACATTTATCGTTGTTTACAATCAACCTGAAAATCAAACGCTATTGGAAGGGTGGTCTAGAACCACAGCTAAAATGTTACAACTATAAATATCTAAGTTGAAGTAAAGTATCTAAACGAACTTCACTACCTTAGCTTCTTTCTCTACTGCTAGCTATATTCCAACTTATACTCCTCCAGCATATACCCCACCAGCTTATTAGCCTCCTAGCTATACACCCCCTTCAAAATATGGCCATCCTGCTTATTACTTTTATTAAATTTTAGCCTTAAAGAATTTGATGTTTCTAAATAAACTTGTTCAGATTATTACAATTAAATGTTTATTATTTTATAAATTTTCGGCTTATAGGACGTAATCCCGAATCCCTTAATCCCTTAATCCCTAATTTCAAAGTTGATTAGATATCAAGCAACTAAAAACCAAAGATTAAAAGTAGTTTTAGCCTATAATGAGAACAATATATTCACATATTTGGTTAAAATCACTACTTTTAATCTTTGGTTTTTAGTTTCTTGATATCTAATCAACTTTGAAATTCGAGATTACGTCCTATAATCAAATTTTCGTGGTTTGATATTTTATAAATTTGCGTAGTTTATTCCTTAAAACATTTGAATCTTATATAAATATATAATAATTAATTTAAAATATTAACATAATGGATAACTTTTATTCTACTGAACTATCACAAATACTTTGCTCTAAAATTGAAGTTGTTATGTGATGAAAAATACAACTATATGACTGTTAACAATAGCTTACATTTTGTTGACAAGGAAACGCTTGCTCACACTCAAAATATTGAATTTTATTGGGAAAAAATAAAAGGAAGAATTAAAAGAATGAAAGGTATAAATGGAGATACATTAAATGAATATTTATTCAAATGGATGGTTAAAGACAATATAATTAAGTCATTTTAATTCATTAATTGAGGTTATCAAAGAAATTAATTAATTAAACTTTCTATTATTTTTAATTCTTCTAGGCGGGGGAATTTCAGCTTTGATATTCATGGGGGAGAATTTCAGCCTTGATCCCAAATTTTTATATATAAAATTGAATTTTTTCTTTCATCTCGGAATTTTTTTAGATGCTTTTTCTTATTTCTCTTTAAACCATATATTCCATTTGGTTTTGTAGCTTCAAAGTTTCTTTTTAATATTATGAGTAAGTTTATACTCGGTCTCTACTACATTCGGGGGCAAATTCAATTTTTACCAAATTTTATATTCAGCATTCTTTGACATTTACGATTTTGTATCTTTTTCTTCTATCAAAAGAAATAGACACTATTTAAAAGTAAATCTTTATAATAACTTTATTTCTTTTTAAATATTCTTCATTTATTTTTCCATTTATTGTTTTACTCAGAACCCTGAAAGAGTAATTTTTACTCAAACTCATTCTACAAAGAAACAGAATTAATATAGTGATAGATTTACATGCGTCATAATTGTCTTTACATATATTCTATTGTTATTATACTTATTATTTAAACTTGAATTTTACTTTTCAAAATAAAAGCCATTTTGATATCTCATTTCGCTTATTACGAGCACTTTCTTATATTAGAGAGTAGCCGAAATAAAAAAACCCTGTAGACGGCTTAAATTAGGGCGTTCCGAGCAAACAGGACTAGAAAAATTTCAAATAAAAAATTTATTAATAACTATAAAAAGTTGAAAAATAGTATGTTTATGATACGAACCTTCTGCATCTATTACATTTATCCGTCTTTCGGGTAGATTCTGGATACCATTCATAAAACCATTAGAATTAAGCGCCAGAATTGCACTTTCCAGCTGAATTTCTAGTCATTCCACTCGTCGTAAATATTCTATTTTAGCTCTCAATAATTGTCAAAAACAATTGAAATCAGGTGGGATATATCTGTGCTATAGGGAGAATGAGTCCAAACCCAGATATTTTCATCAATAAAATACTGCTTTATATAATTTAATTTATGTGGCCTAGCATTGCCATGTTATACATTGCCCGTCAAAAGTGATTCAGTGTTTGGGAAATTCGAACTTAAATAGTAATTCATGAATGAGTAAGACTTCGA
>NIPM01001410.1:0-19946 GCA_002738285.1 Holacanthella duospinosa
TCTTTGATTGAATCAGCATTTGAAGTTAAATCTACAGTAGAATTTGTTGAATCAGTCATATTCAATCTATTATCGTTTTTCTTGTTCCCTAATTGTTGAATTATTTATTTACTTTTATCAGTCATATTCAATCTATTATTGTTTTTTTTGTTCCCTAATTGTTGAATTATTTATTTACTTTTATCAGTCAAATCTTTATTATAAGTTGAAATGTTCTTTTTCAATCTTGTAATCAAAGATGCTCTTAAGTGGCTACAGTGGATACATTTGGCACTTACCTTAACATTATCTATGACTTTATTAAAGTGATTCCATTCAACGCTTATTGGCTTTTTCCTCCTACCATTTTTTTTGAAAAATTTTCTAGTCAATGAGTTAAAATTAAACTCAACCAATTTTAGCAGTAAATTACAAAAAATCATAGTATGAAAAAAATAGGTTTAGATGGTGTGTTTGTATCATAAATCGATATAATGTCTTTTTATTAAGTTTTTAATGAAATTTAACTGAAATTTGTTAATAAAAATCATGGATTTTCATGTTCCATCACTGCTCTGAAGTATAAAGTCTTTCTACTTCAATCAATAATAAACAAAGTTTGATAACTATAAATATTTAGATTTTAACAATGAAAGAAATCAAGCTCATCTTGAGCACCTTCAATGTAAATTGATGTTCAATTCTGGTATAGTGCTTTCGGTCACATTTCCTTCAATGATAATTGAATAGAACTTCTAAAGAGTCTAATTCCAATGATGTTAGAATCCCTGGGCCATTGGAGGAGGATTGTGCAATGAATGCGTCATCTAAATTTGACGGCTATGATTCGGTTCATTGACGATTTAATTCCTGGACTTTGATCGTAAAAAGAGCTTCCTTTTTAATAAAACTATTTATCCCAAAATATTATGCATGATTAGAGCTTTTTATATGGCAAATTTTATCTCTTGAAAAGTTTCAATTCGGTCCACTTGAATTTTGATCGATATTTTTGACTTTCATATTTATTTTTATGAATGTATCAAAAGATGCTTATATTAAATTTCACTAGCATTCACCCTATTTTTACTGAGCAATCGATTAAATTACACAAATTTCATTGAATGAAAAAATATTGATTTTTTCCATCACTGAGTTGAGAGTTCAGCATTATTGGATGCAGTAGCGACTTGAAAACCAAAGTCGGCAATTTGAATGAAGCCTCAGCAATTAAAAGAATTGAGTGTAAGCACCAACCTTGACCTCTTAATACCCTTTTTGCCTCAGTCATGGCTGCTGATAACTGTAAGACAGTAGGAACACTAGCATCGATATTGAATATTCCTTTGCTCATGAGGGTCCCATCTTTAATCTTATTAAATCTCTCAAATTACTTAAGATGGTTCAGCTTGAATGCTCCAATAAAAGAGTCTGTTGGTAGAACGGCAATCGCGTCATCAGTTCTTTATGATAAAAGAACGAGAATATCTTCCTTATCTATCCCCAAAGCAGTATCCGTAATTTCAAACTTAGTGAATTTGCCATCGTCTAGTAAAAGTTTCTTGCATTTGATAAGCTCATCTTTACAGACCAGAATGTTCAAGCTCTTGCATTTCAGGAACACCCAAGATTGTAAATACCAATTTTTATTATTGCTAGGAACATGACTTTATAGTACATTTAAGGACAGTTATTTGGAACATATACACTAAGAAGTAGAATGCGAATTTCATTGAACTCATTTTGCTGTAAAATGGAATTTCTGCTGTTTTTATACGTATGCAAATAATGCGCCACTTTTGATTTCTTGTCTAATCATTGATTTTTGTAATAGTCAAGGAAATAAAAAAACTTGTTTGTAAATTTAAATCAGTGCTTTTTATTTAATAAATAAATTCACTTCTATAAAATGATTCTTTATTTGAGTTATAAGTATTGAAACTTTTTAATAACAAGCTTAATCATGTGTCGTTAAAAAGGAAATTTTGAACTAAACTATTACCAAAATATAAAAAATTATATGAATTTTTGCTAATATCTAACGTCAATCTTTATTAATAGAAATCCAGTTTCAAAGAAACTTTTTATTAAAATCAAGATTGAAAAGAACTACATTTATAGTCCATTTTTTATAATTGTTTATTATAAATTGGAAGATCATTTTTGACAATTCAAAAAAATATTTTTGAATTAAACTTTCAATTAAATGATTTAATTGAAATTTTTTTGTTGAAAATTAATTGAATTAAAAATTTCTAGGATTCAAAATTCTTTTTACCAAGAATATGTTTCTGATTTAAGCAAAACATGACCTTTTTTAATGAAACAAAATAAGACTTTATTTTGTTTCAAATCCATTTTTTGTGATTTCTCAACCAATTCTTATATGAAGTTCGATTTTAGTATGCTTTAAGAGACATTGAAACCATTTTTTAAAAGAAAAAGTTCAATAAAATAGTTACCTTAATTTATTACAGGGTTAGGCAAAATAAAATTCATCTCAATTGCTTCCTTGGGCTAAAACACACATTAATAATAAAGATTGGTGTTTCCAGCAGGATTCTGCTCCAGCTCATAGGGCAAAGGAAACTTAAAATTGGTGCATAATTTTTTTTCCTTATTTTATCAGTGGCCACCCTATTTGCCGGATTAAATGCTATGGATTATTCAGTCATCGAGTCCAGGACTTATAATCAAGGCACACAACATTGAAATTATCATTGAGACAAATTAACTGTCGAGGTGCTAATAAGTGCCATAAGCAGTAATTTTTACAGAAGATTAATTGCATGTGTCGAGGCCATTTTGAAAAACCCTGTATTTAAATAGTTAGTTAATAAAATAATTCTTAAATTGAAATGAATTTTGACCTATTTTACTAACCCTTTAATAAAATCTAATTTAATAAAACATTTTTATGAGTTTTCAAATGCTGAACAAGGTTATCCTTCCTTGAAAAAGCTCTGGTACAATTTAACATATCACATTCGAAAGGCCTTTTACCCGTATGCGAGAATTGATGTCTCCTCAAATGTTCTTTTCGCTTAAACTTCTTATCACAACCCAAATGATCACATTTGAAATAATCCAACTTATCAAGGTCGGAATCCAAGGCATTGACGACATTTAAATCTAAATAAGTATGATTTGGTGACTTATTTTCCTTGTAAATCATCGATTCGAAGGAGCTTGGATAAAACAAATCTAGTGAGCTTGGATGAACGGCAGGATAACTACCATTGTTCAAGATCGGCGACATGAAGCTCAATTGTGGCGTATTCTTGGGGCTGGAGTACAGGGTGTTGTCCTGGAAGTTCATTAATTGAGTTGAATTGATCGTAGAGCAATGTTTCCCAAAATCGTGATAGGTGTTGGAGAAGCCAAAGTTTGTAGCCAACGCATTGGGGTTTGTGGAGAAAGAGTCTGGCGACCAAGTGAAGGACTTGTGATAGTTGAGGTCAAAGGTGGAGGATTCGATACCCAAGGCTTCACGTTTGATGTCGCGTTCTAGGGCATCCATAAATAATTTCATATGGTTAACCGAGAACCAATAAAACAGTTTCTGCTTTTTTTGGGTTCGAATACATTGATAACGATTTAAAAAACGTAACAAGGGGGAATGCGCCGGCTCTAAAATAGCATCCAAGCCTACCTTAAGGTTGCGTAAGTCTGAATAAATGCCTTCTTCAAACTTCTTCACTTGTTTGATATAACGGCCAATGATCTGCATGCGCGTGTTGATGATTTTGATGATGTCAGAGCCGGTAATTAAGAATTGGGTTTCCCACAGAATACAGCTAATCTTATCAGCGTTTTCGTTGAGGGTGAATTGTTTAATGATTTGATCTTGGTCCCAATTCTGAGTAGCGATTTCCAAGAACTGAGTTAATTCATTGTTGAGTTCCATAAGTCTAGGTATGATGTTTAGTGGCTTTGGCTTTATTTATAGCTTTTGAGACTGTGCCATCTGGTCTCACTGTGAAATTCTTTGTGTTATCCCTGGAAATCAACCATTTGACTTGCCATAGCCACAGTCATAACCACAGTCATAGCCATAGCCATAGCCATCAAAACATCAAGAGGCTAAGTATGTAACTGCCTATTCTGTAAGAGGCCTTATTAGTCAGTCGATGTATTTGTTTGGTTTGCATGCATGCTGTTTCACTTTTGCATTTGATGATCAATCAAGTGCTATTTGTCCTGTAGCAGGCTTCTGCTGATACAACTTTAATAAATTGATCGATTTTAATTAAAAAAGTGAAAAGAGCACGATTATTGAAAAAGACTGAGTTAGACGATTAGAGGAGGAATAATAAGATACCGAAATCGGTATAAACCTAGAAATCAAATGAATGGGTGTACGAGCTATCATTAGATTCACTTTGACCTAAAAAATGAGCAAAGGGGTTACTTTTGGTGGTCGAAGAAATCGAGGTTGGCATTGCATCCGGCTTAATTTCTTCTTCTTTAGATTTCTCTTCTTCTTTAGATTTCTCTTCTTCTTTAGATTTCTCTTCTTCTTTAGGTTTCTCTTCTTCTTTAGGTTTCTCATGTGGAGGTTTCACATCTTGGGCCAATGGATGACTCTGGGTCTGGGTCGGATGGCTTTGCTCAGCAACTTGGTGGTTGTTGGGCAGAGTTACCCGGCTCAGCCCCACATCTTGGTGTGGATGGGAGTGGTCGGATATGGACGATTGGCTATTTTGGGCAGCTTGGACTATTTGGACTGCTAGTTGCGGATTGGATTGGATGGCTTGGATTAATTGCTGCAAACTTATAGTTACGCCTTGACTTTGTTGGATTGTGCTATGGCTTATTTCGGTCGCCTCATTCGTCGATGGCACTGGATCAGCCCCAGGGGGTGGGGTGGCTGGTGCGGGATGGACTGCGTTGCTAAATGGCTCCCCTTGGGTGACCGGGGTCACTGGAGTTTGTGGATTGGGGTTCAAAGGCGCCGAAGTATCTTTTAAATCGACAAGGTCAGAGCTACTCTTAGTAGTAAAATAGTTGATTTCATTCTTCGTAGGTTCGTCTTGACTTTCATCCTTCGCGTTGTCTGCTGGTAGCAAAAATCGTTTGTTTTCCAAGTTTAGGTTTGGGTTCGCTACCAAATTGGGCTTGATGCCTTGCAATTTCTGTACATCCACGCCTTCGGGTATTGGGATCGGAATCTCGCTGCAATACAATATGCTTGCTAAAATCAATCTCATTTAATTTCTTCTTCCTTTCCTCTGCTTTTTATTCTCTCGAATTTTACTTCCGATTAGGATCTTTTTTCCCACACTCAAAATTCAGTTAAATCACCATTTATACACTGGAAAATTCTTAAATCAAACGCCTAACCAATCTTTTTCCCTTGGACTCAAATTATGGTAGAAGTCTCTTTTAAGCATCACAAACCATTACTTAAGGATTGCAAGTAATAATGAGGTAATGTGTATTAAGAAGCTTATTGTGTGGTTATGAAATGAACTTCCATTGAAGATGAATCTCTGAAGTTATAAAGATCCTGAAAGTACTGATTTATGGTGCAATCACATGACGCTTCGCCTCTTAGTTTGTTTTTTGCTTTTTAAATATGGGAGTTTATTTTTGTTCAGAGTAGTCCATTTATTAAATAATTGATTGATTATTAATCTAAATTCATTAAAAATTTGGTTGAATTAACCGAAGAATTAAAAAGGAACTACTCTGAACGAAAATAAAGTGCCATATAAAAATGAAAACAACTTTTAAGGCTAAATTCAACTTATGTCTTGTGTCCAAAGGCTCTTGTCTAAATTCAAAATAGACACTTTGATCAATAAAGCTTCTTAATCTCCATTTTCGTTCTGAAATCGAATTTTATACTATTTCAGTCGCGCTTTCAATTAACAAAATATGGCACTTTAAGTCCCAATAATTAAATTCATTAAAAATTTGGTTGAATTAAAAAGAAAATCAAAAAGGGACTACTCACTCTAAACGAAAATAAACTCCCATTTTTGCTATAAGCTTTACGGAGAAAATGTGAAGGTGTGGCTGAAAATGTTCTAATTGTTTAATTCTACTTTTCTCCCTCAAAAGATTGACAGCAGTCTTAGGAAAACTGAAGAATCACTCTGTTTTAATATAAAGATAGCAAATCACATCATCTTATGTCAATAGATGAGTGCTAAAATTATAGAAAAATTTCCACCTATAAAAGTTTGCATTTCAAATTAAAAATAGCCGAAAACAAAGTTTAAGTCATTAATTTTTCTTATAAAATATTCTATGATTTTTTAATAATCATTAGAAAGAAGTTGGAAATACACTATTTGTAAGAGAATACTCACACTTTTTTGTATTTTTATATACTTAAATTGACGAAACCATACTTATTTAAGAATAAGCCACTTGTAAAAAAGTGAAATCTTATTTTTGAATACACCGGTCTATTTCCAAATAAACTGAGATATTCGCAAATAAGATTTCTATTTACAATTTTAAGTGATGCATTTTTAAGAATTTAAATCGGGTATCGTAAAATATATAAATAACTTCAAAAAGGATAGAAATATTAAAATAAGTTTATACTATCGAGTAAAATGTACAGAGTTTTTAGCTTGTAAATTCTATCATAAAATTTTTAACTCGTTATATTTATGGTAAAATCTGTAAGATTAATTAAATTTAAAAATAACATAAAATATTGGCTTAGATAAATAATAAAGCTTTAAAATTTAATAATAAACCTGGGCAGATATTTAAATTGTACTTTACTGAATTTCTATTCGCAATTTAATAGTACTATTTGCAATTTTAAGCAGAACATAAAACCGAACAAGAACGTACGACATTTGTTCTTTTTTGGTGAAAGATGTTCGTTCAAAACAATGTTCGCGAAAACATGGTTAAAAATCCGAACAAAAAATAAACAAAAAAAGAACAAACTCCGTTCATTTTATGTTCACAAACGGGTTAAAAAATCATTTGATGTTTTCAACTATCAACTCCAGATATTTTATCAAAAAATAATTATAACCATATACATGAAAAATAGAGAAATATCAATCTATATTAAATAAAAAATGATTTTTAAGTTATATTCACATCTTAGAGAATTAACTATTAACTGTACTTGAGGGTTAACATTATTACTAATTCTAGTATTTACATAAAGAATATAGATTTGAATGATATAATAACAATTTTGAAATTTTTTTATCCATATATAAAAATACTAGATATGTATTAAAACAATTAATTCAAAATTTTATACAATAAATCTTGAATATCCATTATTTTTTATAGTTAGATAAAGATTAATCAAAATAAATGATTTGGTGGCAATTCATATAATGATAACTTATATAATAACAATCAATATAATAAAAGTTGATATAATTTATTCATATTTGTTTAAAATATTAAAAATGTTTTTGTTATCGGATTAATATGAACAAAAAATTTTGAAGCATATCTAAAAATTCTATTTAGAATAATCTAAAAAGTTGGATTCAATAATATCTAGATATTAATTATATCTTTTATTAATAATTAGTTATCTAAAATTATAATATCCAAAATGGATACTAAAAATATATGGGCCAAATAAGTTTTGAAAACATTGATCAAAAAGAATAGAATAACTCTTGAAATTTTTTTTTGCAATTTATAATATTAAAATGGAATACACAATGATTAAAAGTAAAAAAAAAAAAACTCATGCTCAGTTGTCAAGGATATACTTTTTACAAGAATAATGAAAAATTAGATACATTTTATTGGATTTGCATTAAAATTTTTTGCAAAGGAAGAGCAATTAAAAAAGACGAGAATATTAAATTGACTGGAATCCATAATCATAAACCAGATCCTATTGATTTACCTAAAAGATTATATATGAATGAAATATATAAGAATGCAAGAACAACTTTGGAAACTCCTGCTCAAATACTTTCAAGTCAAGCTCTCACAGTTTCAAAATCTTTGGCTAGAAATTTACCCTCTGCTAACACATTGTCAAAAACAATAGAAAAGTTAGAAATGCTTCAAATCAAACACCAGCATCTCCATTAGATTTGACTCAGCTCAAAAATTCAGAAGACTATAAAAGTACACATTCTGGTGAGCCATTTCTTCTTTTTGACTCTGGTCAATCATATGAAAGATTCTTAATATTTTCAACATAAAAAAACTTAGAACTACTTGGAAAATCAGAGTTATGGATGACTGATGGAACTTTCAAGACGGTTTCTTCGACATGTTATCAACTTTTTACTATTTATGGCCAACATTCTGGATCAATTATTCCTTTAGTATTTGCTCTTTTACCAAAAAAATCAGAAAAAACATATAACAAAATTCTAATAGAACTAAAGAAACTTTCTTCAAGACTTGATCCCAAATACATTTTAACTGATTTTGAAAAAGCCTCAATCAACTCCTTCAAAAAGAATTTTCCAAATGCTAAAATGATGGTTGTTTTTATCATTTTTCGCAGTCTTTATGGAGAAAAATACAAACCCAACCCTATATTTGGTCCAAATATATAAATGATGCTCATTTTTCTCTTGAACTTCGACAGATTCCGTCTTTGGCATTTATTCCTTCAGATAAAATAATCAATTCTTTTGAAACTCTTCTCTTAACTCAATTCTATGAACAAAATGATGAATTGTTCGTCCTTTTATCGATTATTTTGAAAATACGTATATTGGTAGACAAAATAGAGGAAAAGGAAGAGATCCGATGTGCTTAATTGATCTTTGGAACTGTCATGATATAACTCTTGCTGGAAATCCAAGAACTACAAACTCAGTTGAAGGGTGACAGAAGATTTTCCTCTCTAATATGAGCTTATCATCCTACCATTTGGAAATTCATAGAAAAATTAAAAGGTGAACAAGTCTCAATAGAAATCAAACTCAATAAAATAATTGCTGGAACTCCTCAAAAAAAGAAGCCAAAGACTTATAGGAATTTAGAAGAAAGACTCACAAAAATTGTTAAAGAATATGATCAAAAGACTTTGTGTGATTATTTGATTGGAATATCACAAAAAATACTTTTCTATACTTGATTTTTTTATATCCTTCATTAAATTTATTCTTTCAATTCTTTACTTTTGCTTTATAAAATATTTTATTTTAATTCTCTCTATGATCATATTAAAAAAGTCGGATGTCATGGTATGGGAAAATCCTGAAAACTTCCTCCAAAAAAAATAAGCGTTACTAATATTTTAATCTTCAATCAGCCAGTTAATTTCTAAAATAATTGATTTTTATTTTTTTAAATATAGTCTATTAGATAAATGAATAGATTATATGAATTTTTATTATATAAATTATAAATTATATGAATTTTCATTATATAAATTGGAATTATATGAATTGACCGATTACCAAAATAAATATTTAAATAAGAGTATAAACCCATCTAAGAGGGTTAGTTTATTGTAAGTAATATGTATCTTTTTAATATTTCAAATTCTCAAGATATTAGAAAAAGCTACAGCTTTACTTGATTTTAGTTAATTCGTGGTAATAAATCATAAGTTAAAAAATTGATATTATTAATTTGATTCAATTTTAAATATTTAAATTTTATTTATTTAAAATACACAGATCTCATCAATAGCTTATTAGGTTGGAAACTAAATAACTGGGATTTTTTGAAAATTTAATAATCGGTTTTTTTCTAAAATAAAGCAATTTTAATCAATAATATAAGTACCGTTTGTGTTCAAGACCTTGTTTTCATCTATCATACAAGATCGAATTCCTTTAGCATAAAAACCTTCTTCTCTAGATTCAAAAAAAACTCGATATAACTTTCGAGTGACCTTTTTTCGTCAGATATTTTACCCCTTAAAGAGTTGTCTAAAGATCTGAATAAATAATAATCCGAAGGAAAAAGATCTGGAAAATATGGTGGATGGGACAGAATTTTTCATCCATAATCAATTATTTTTTCTGAGTCTGTTACAATATGAGGTCTAGTATTGTCATGGAGGAAGTAAACAATTTCGATTTTAGGGGTTGTTTCGTCTAATTTAGCTTTAACTTTTTCAAGTTGAGAACAATATAATGTTGCGATTACATAAGTATTATGAGGAAGCAATTCCCAATATACGATTCCTTGTATATTCTACCAAACAGAAAACATGCTTTTTTGGGGATGAATTTCACCTTTTGGTGTTTACATATGCTCCTCTTTTTTCTTAAACCAGCTCCTTTTTCTACTATGATTAACATATAGCACCTAATTCTCATTTCCTGTGATTATATCATTCATCCAGTGCTGGGTATGGTGTAATGACAAAAAATTTGCGCAGGTGTCTGCTCTTTGATTCTACTGATTTAGAGTCAATTCACGAGGAGCGTAAATATCAAGTTTTGACACCAATTCCATTTCGTTTAAGTGTTTTTGGATAACTGTATGAGAACATTTAAGCATACTCGCCAGACATCTTGAACTTAATCTAAGTTTTTATGTAATTAGTGTGTTAATTGTTCAAAATTTATCTCAATTGGACTTCCTGGATACTTTTTATCTTAAAGTGTATAGTCTCCTTCCTTAAACCGCCTGAATATATCATATACCGTAGATTTAAAGATCAAGTCATTACCTATCCCTTTGTATATATTTTGATGAGCTTCTTTCCTCTGTGTCCTGACTCGAACTCATATAATAAGCAGTGAAGAATGTGAATTTTACTTTTGTTCATAATTACTAGAAAGAGAGCAATTTTTTATTTGAATTTATATAAAAAATTCCAGTTACTTAATAGTCTACGCCACAAATTTTGCAACAAATTCAGCCATCATTTTAAGTTAAATTTAATAAATAATATATAAAATAATCAGACCATTATTTAAATTTAAGTTTCAAAATTTTATATAAATATAAAAGATACCGACTTTTAGACCCAATAAATTATAATTGACAAAACAATACAAATGAGTGCAATTATTCAGCTGCATAAAGAGGGCAAGAGAAATGTGAGATTTTAAAGACTCCTAATTTGGGTAAAAAGAAGGCATATTTTGTTTCTCGTACTATTAAAAAGTACAATAAGACTAATAGTCTAGAAAGACGCCCATATTTCGTTCAAAAAAGAACTCCAAAAATGCTAAAAGCATTGAAAGAACAAATTAGAAGAAAACCATGTAAAAAACAAAAGAATTTGGCTCTAGAGATGGGGAGTTCCTTAAGAATAATGAATAGAGCTATAAATGAAGGCTTATAAAAAAAGCTACTGTCATTTCATTACAGATAGAAATAAATAACAAAGAGGTAAGAAATGTAAAAATCTTATTTCATCGTACGACGAAAAAAGATTGAAAACATTCTTTTTACAGACGAGAAAATATTTAGTAAGAAGAAATGATAAATAAAAGTCAAAATAGAGTCTATGGTAAAAATGCTAAATGTATTCCAAGAAGGTTTAAGAATGTCTCTAGAAGCCACTACCCAGCCTCAATTATGGTTTAGGCTGACATGAGGATAAAAGGAAAAGCACCTTTGCATTTTGTTGATTCTGAAATAAAAATTGATGCTAAATATTACCAAGAAGAACTTTTGGAGAAGGTGGTTAGACCCTTAAATAATTCATTATTCAATGGAGAAGATTGGACTTTTCAAAAAGACTCTGCACCATCTCACAGAGCAAAGTCCACACAATTGTGGCTTAAAATCAATGTTCCAAAATTCATAAGCGTTACTCAATAGCAGGCTACATCACCAGATCTTACTCCTTTGGATTATGACATTTGGTCCAGTTTGGAGCTAAAGGTGTGCTCTAAAAGACATGAAAACTTGCAGTAATTAAAACAGTCGATTATTTATAAATGGAACAATCTTTCTATTGAAGACGTCTGTTCTGAAATAAAAAAGTGGAGACCTAGACTTCATCAGTGTGTGAAAGAAGAAGGAGATATTTTTGAATTTTAAATTTGATTTGAATAAAGTCAAATATTATTTATATTTATATTGTAAATAGCTTAAACACTTGTTGCAAAATTCGTGGCGTACACTAGTAGTTTCCAACCTAGTACATAAACAGAGCAATACCAACCTGAATATTTTCTTATTTAGTAATTATTGACTAAAAAAGCAGTTATGTTTGTGTTAGGAAGATCATAAACTTGTTTTTATTATATTTAAAATGACAGAAAATATAAAAACAAAGCATCCAAAGTTTGATTCTATGTTAAAGCAGATATTAAAAAAATACTTTAAGATAAATAAGGATGAAAACCTGCCTATATGCAAATTAGAGCCATGTAAAAGAAAAATGGAAGGAACACATTTGCCGAATTTGCAGAGGCATTAAAAATCTAAACATAAAGTTGAATTTGATTGCTTAGTTAATAAAAAAGAAATGGAAATATGAAATAAACAAATCTAAAGTTGATAATACAAAAAGAAAGAAAAATATATTACAAACAGATGCTATAGTAACCAAAAAACATAAAAAGATAATGATAGAAATGGAACCGTCAACTTTAATTGAATCTTGTGTAGATTTGGTATAAAAAACAATGCTTTTTTGAAATGATGAATTAACCAGCATTTAGGAATTTAATTGATCCCTATATTCAAGCATTTAATTCCCATGTGTCCATTAGCCCGTATACAGTAAAAATGAAATTAGCAGATCGTACAAAATGTATTAAGGATGCCATTATATATGATATATCAGATTCATTCTTAAGTCTTAAATTAGATATTGGTTCTAAAGATAACCACAAAATTTTGGAAATAAATGCTCAATTTGTAAGTGGAGGAGTGTTGAAAGTTGTAAATTTGGCAATGAGAAGTATGGAGCAAAGGCATACGTCCAATTACATCAATGAATTAACAATAGATATTATCAATAACGTTCAAATAAAAATGAAAAATGATTTCACCATCATAACTGATAAAGCTTCAAACATGTTGGATGCAATTGGTAGAATAAATGAACAATTGAATATTAGGGCGTTCCGAGCAAAAAGACACTCGAAAAAAATTAAATAAAAAATATGCTATAAAAGATATAAAAGTTGAAGATTAGTATGTTTATAGATNAGACACTCGAAAAAAATTAAATAAAAAATATGCTATAAAAGATATAAAAGTTGAAGATTAGTATGTTTATAGATACGAACCTTCTGCATCTATTACATTTATCCATCTTTTGGGTAACTTCTGGATACCATTCATAAAAGCTTTAGCATTAAGCTCTTGAATTGCGCTTTCTAGCTGAATTTCTAGTTCATTCCAATCACCTTAAATATTCTCTTTTAACTTCCTCTTTAATTGCCCAAACAATTAAAATCAGATGTGCTAATATCAGTGCTATAGGGAGGATGATCCCAAACCCGAATATTTTCATCAATAAAATACTGCTTTATAAGACTTGATTTATGCGGTTTAGCATTATCATGTAATATTATAGGCACTTTGAATTTCTTATCAGGTAACCATTTGCTTAATAATTCAACTAGGAAGTTTTTATAGACATCTGAAGTTACAGTCTCTTTAGGAGCACAGAACTTCCAATAAGCAACACCTTGAAAATCCATTGCTAATATTATCATTCTTTTTTTCATATTTAGATTGAAGTACAAATTCAGGTGGGTCTCTATTCTTATTTCTCCAAGATCGAACCTGGTCACGTTGGGGTTGCATGTATAAAGACACCCAAGTTTCATCTATTGCCAAAGTTCGATTAAGTTATTTTGTCTCGTTAAGAGTTGCATATTGTTTTTACATGCTAACACTATGTGTTCTCTTTGTTCATCCGTGAGAAAATGAGGTACTCATTTACTTAATAATTTTTTCATTTGTAAATCTTCTGTTAAATATCGAAATACTGTTTTTTTACTACAATTTATCCGTATGGAAAGTTCGAGACAAGACAATGTTCTAGTTTGGGCCAACAGTTTTTTAATTTCATTTATTTCATTTTCTTTCTTCGAGACATTGCTTGTATCGTCTCTTCGGCTATCTTCGACCACATTGTAACCTCTCTTAAGCTTATTAATTAAATTCTTGACTGTAATTAGTTTATATGCACTATTTCCAACAGATTCAACTAATTCTTTATCAATTATCCTAGAACTGTGTCCCAGGATTACGCCAAATTTGATGGAATTCCGCTGTTTTTTATCTGAAATCGAATCTTTTAATTTTTGCAAGCTATTCATGATAATATGCAAAATATAATTATTTATAAATAAAGCTTGTAGTATATATAAATTATTTAAAAGCCTTGATATTATTAGTATATTATTAAAGGCGTAATTAAACAAAGTTCGAGTTTCTCTTTTCGCGGAACGCCCTAATAGTTTAGAATTAGAAACCGACGAGGGTGGAAACGAATGTTTATTTTTTAAACTAATGACAACAATTTAATAAAAGACCAAGAAAAAATGATTGCAGTACATCCTTAAGTAGAAGGTAATATTTTATTAGACTATTCGAAAAATATTGATATTTTATTAAAAGATAGAGATTATAAGGTTAAATTAATCAAATTTGCAGTCCATACCCTCCAAATGGCAGTTACAGATGTTTTGAAAGATGAAAAGATCGAATATTTATTATCAAGGATGAAATATAAGGGATGTGTAAAATTAATCGCGCATAATTTTTGAGAAATTTTTACAACTAAAACTATGCAATAAAAAGTATATAAAATTTGATCAAAAAATTCAATATAGATAAAAAATAGTTAAAAATGACAACCATCAGTCTTCCTTATTTTTTTACTCTGTCTTAAAATGACTCTACTAATTTTTCCAACCTTTCTATCGGATAATGATCCCAGGAAAATTTAAATATGGTTTTTATTTCATCTATTGTATTAGGTAGAGGCTCATAATAAATTGAATTTTTTAGGATTCCCCATAAATTTATTATTGGATTTAAATCTTGTGAATTACCAGAACATCATTTTCCACAATGAGATCTAAACCTGCTTCCTTTAACTTTTCAATAGTTTCGTTTTGTGTGTGGAGTGTCGCGAATACTTTCATTAATACCCACAGAGATTTTTTGGAAAAACAGAGCTTTGGTCAAATAAATAAATATAATTCGTCAAAATATTTTCGCGGTAATATTCTCCATTCATTTTCCTTTAACACAAATGGCCCCAGCAATTAGCACTTTAAGGTTGTATTTTGGTAATAAAATAGATGTAACATCTTCAATATTTTCAGTTCAGAAGTGCTTATTCTTTCTTTGACTAAAGTATCAATTTCAATAAAAAAATTATCAGAAAAAAGAATCTGAGCTCTCTTTTCTTTTCCTAGCCTTCCTTCAGTTAAGTATCCACTAGAATCTAATATTTCGCCAAATTTTAATTTTTCTTTTATGTTTTTTCATTTAATCTTTGATTTTTGGGACATTTGTAAGCTTTTTTACCCCATTTTGTAATTTTAGATAATTTTGTATCGTACTCGGACATATCGTTTTATTTCTTCTTTTGTTTCGAGGTTCAGAGTTTATAATTTTGGCGGTTTTTCTTACAGAAGCATCATAATTTTGATACAAATATCATAATTTGCTTTTTATCGTGGATACTAAGCTTTTTTGGTCTTCCAGAACCTTTTTTAGTTTTGACTGACCTTTTATTTCTCCATCTTTTGACAGTATCTCTGCTTACGCCCACATATGGGTCTTTATTTTCCTTTAGAGTTGTCACTTTTTGATTCTTTGCTTAATTCAACCAAATTTTAAATGAATTTAAATTATTCTCACTCTTGTTAAACCAATTATTTAATAAGTAAAATAGGGACTACTCTGAAGGACAATAAAGTTCCATATTCAGGAAAGTTCTTTTATAGAGTGCCCTGCTTTATATAGAGCTTGTATAGCACTTTATTTTCTTTCAGAATAGTTCCTTTTTGATTCTCTTCTTAATTCAACCAAATTTTAATGAATTTAGATTATTCTCACTCTTGTTCAAACAATTATTTAATAAGTAAAACGGGGACTAATCGGAACGAAAATAAAGTGCCATATGGTGCCATTTTCTTTTGTTTTTAAAAATACATTATTACTCATATTTTATTTAGTAATTTTTTTTCTGGATTTTAAAGCTCCGGAATATTAACTTTTATAATTATTATTTCCTAAGCTTTATTTTGTCGGATTTTTTTTGCACATTCCTTATATTAAAACTAGGATAAGTCTTTATTTTCGTTCAGAGTAGTCCCCATTTTACTTATTAAATAATTGGTTGAACAAGAGTGAGAATAATTAAAAATTTGGTTGAATTAAGAAGAGAATCAAAAAGGGACTACTCTGAAAGAAAATAAAGTGCCGTATATTTAAACAAATAAATGTATATTTAAATTTGTTAAAGATAGCCAATATGGCACTTTATTTTCCTTCAGAGTAGTCCCCATTTTACTTATTAAATAATTGGTTGATCGAAAGTGAGAATAATCTAGATTCATTAAAACTTTGGTTGAATTAAGAAGAGAATCAAAAAGGGACTACTCTGAACGAAAATAAAGAGCCAGATGTCCTAATTTGAAACTACACTACCCGTCAAAAGTGATTCAGTGTTTGGGAAATTCGAACTTAAATGGTAATTAATGAATGAGTAAGACTTCAGGCAAGCCAATACTCATATAATAAATAGATACAGCCTTTATCTATAACACATCCAAATATTATAGATATCTTTTAAATATTGATGGAAATATGATTACTCAAAGTTGAAAGTAGGTGATTCAATGTTTTGATGAATTATTTAAAAATGAAAAATCAATAGATTGTGTGCCCGCCCTTGGTTTTTCTGATCTGTTCGAGTCTTCTAGGCATTGACCTAACAAGCTTAAGACATACTTCAGCTGAAATATTGTTCCATATATCTTGAATTCTCTCCAAAAGTTCATTTTTATCTTTACATGGTAGTCAAATTTTTAGCTCTCTTTTCATATGATCCCATAGATGCTTAATTGGCTTAATGTCGGGAGATTGTGCAGGCCATCTCATTACCTTTATTTCGTTTCTTTTGAACTATTTTTTATACTTGAAGCGGTATGAGAGGACGTATTGTCATTTTGAAAGAAAATTTTAGATTTGTCCAAGCCATAAAAATCAATTGTATACATCAGCTCTTCATCCAGAATACTCACATATATCTCAGCATTAACACTGCCATTAATTCTACAAAGATACCTAACACTTGATGAAAGTATACATCCCCAAACCATAATTGATCCACCACCGAATTTTTTTGATTGAGTAATATTGTGATCTCTGAGTAGTTCCAAGATTTTTCTGAAAGTTCTATCACGTCCATCAGATCCCTCTAGATTTACTTTAGTCTCATCTGACCATATAACAATATCCCAGTCCTTATTTTCCCAATTTCTGTGTGTTTTTTCAAATTCTGATCTTGCTCGACGATGAGATTTTTTCAATTGTGGGCATTCCTTTTTGTATCTAGATACGATGTTGCTACGTTTTAATGTGCGCAGTATAGTTCTCGAAGTGGCGGATATTCCTGCATAGGTCTTGAGTTCTCGCTGTATTTCTGTAGAGGGGAGCATTTACCACTTGTTACTAATCTTCCAATATATTTTTCATCATACTTAACTAAGACCCGAGGACGACATATTATAGGTTCTGGAGTATATTTTTCAACTCTATTTATTACTCTGGACACTGTTTCTTGTGAAACTCCAACAATTTCAGCTATTTTCTTGAAGATTTTCGATTTAAAGCAAGTTCGTTAATTCTTGTTTCAATTTTCTTCAATGTTATTCTTGTCATACCAAATAAGCCTTAATACCTTCTGCTAAGGATTTGAAATAAAAATGAACAATTTTGCGATATTTTAGAATGTTCTAGAATGAAAATTTTGTAAATTTATAAAATTCGACAAAACACTGAATCACCTACTTTCAACTTTGAACAATCATATCTCTATCAATATTTAAAACATATCTATAATATTTGGAATGTTATAGACAAAGGCTGTATCTATCTACCATATGAGTATTGGCTTGCTTGAAGTCTTACTCATTCATGAATTACCATTTAAGTTCGAATTTCCCAAACACTGAATTACTTTTGACGGGCTGTGTATATCTTGATCTATGTCTAAAATCAGCTTTTGAAAACTAACATTCCTAAAATGAAAACTAGGATTCCATAAATGAAAACAAACATTCCACAAATGAAAACTAGATTACGAAAATGAAAACTAGGATAATTAAAATGAAATCTAGAATTATTACTATCTTTATAACTAACATTATCTGCTTTAATAATGAAATTTCTATTACGATTTTTTCCAATTTTTGGAAAATAAAAAATAATAGACAATAAATAAAAAATGAATATTGAATTATAAAATTGAAGTTTATTACATAACAAGTCTATAAGCCCGTTCTTTTGAACTGGGTGAAAAATACGTTACGGAGAAAATATAAGATTATAAGATAATATTAATAATTATTTCGTATAAATTTAATGATTGACAATCTTTTATAATAAATTAAGTTATAATAGTGTTTTTAGCTTATATATTGAAAAATTAAATATCTCAAACTCCTATAAAAATCATTCTACCTTTATAATATGGATTATTATTATATAGTTTAACACAAACTATTTTTTGTAAAAATAATATTATTTTTTTGAATAAGAATGTAAAATAATATTTAATTCAAGATCTCATGATTATAATTTCAATGTTATATTCATTAGATAATCTATATTTATTAATAAAAATTTTTATATAAAGAACATTTAAATCTTCTAATTAAAAATATATAAATCTTAATTAGATTAGTAAAGTCTAATAACTTGTATAGATTCTTAAATTGTATTTCTAAACATAAATATCATTGATGATTATATATAAATTTATCTTTTATTATAATCTAATTGTTTAATATTGATAATTTAAAGATTTACCAAATATATATAAAAATTAAAAAACTTATTGATATCTTCTTTTAATTGTCTCTAACAATATTGAATTCTTTTTTAAGATACTTGAATCCTTTTCTCATTAATTAAGTTTAAATGTTTTTGTTTATGAAAATTTTTTTCTTCATTTTCAAATTCTATAAGTGTTTTGGTTGAAATAAATTAAGAATAAAAATGACACGTGATCAAATTTACTAAAACGTTATTTACTCTAGAAAAAAGCTTTTAAAATCTAATATATCCTAAGACACTCTCTAGGAAATTCTCTATCTTTTGGTATAATTTTTATGTTATTATCTTTAATCCTGTTAGTGTTATTGAGGGTTACACACACACTAATTCTCGATTCTAGTAATATGGCACAAAATTTTCTTACATAAATCTATTCTAATTTTAGTTTCTTGAATTATAAAATAGTAAATAAATTTAATATCCATAAAATAACTCTTAGCTATAATTCTTGGTATTTTAGTTGCTTCCTCAACCAATTTTCACTATGATGAAAGAATTATGCTTCAAAAATATTGTCCAATATGATGATATAAATGAAACTTATTAAGACCATTTTTTCGAAGGGGGTTTTCAAGGCTTTATTCTCAAACACAATATTGAAAGCTGACAAACCAACAACAAAAAAGAATGAAGCCAATCAACTTTCTACTATTGACCATGATCAAATGCAGCGCCAACTTGACACAATATAAAGGAACAATAGGAACGTAGTGTTGGATTTTAAATAAACTCAAGANTTGTATTGGTTACATTTAATATGGCACTTTATTTTCCTTAAGAACAGGATTTATTTTTCCGAGTTGAACCCAAATAAAGTGGTTGATTTTTAATTGATAAATTGGAATTTTGTACTGATCCAAAAATGGCTCTTTATTCAGAATAGTCCATTTATTAAATAATTTGTTGATTGATAATCATTAAAAACTTGGTTGAGTTAAGCAAAAAGGGAATAAAGTGACATATAATGAAAAGAATTTATTGAAAATGCTCCCGTTAGCGTTACCCAGACGACACCACGAGGAGGTGGGAGCTTGTCGTCCAAAAAG
>NIPM01001411.1:0-22007 GCA_002738285.1 Holacanthella duospinosa
AGTGTCAACATTGAAACAGATAGATACTACCACATACAAGGTTCAGATGGATTGGTAAAATTTTTGTCTATTCGATCACTATTATTATATTTTAATGGTTTCAATTTTAATTTTCAAAAATTTTGCTAAAATTTTTTTTTTTTAATAATTTTTTATAATTATTTTTCAGTACTTAACCGTTGGAGGAGATAATTCTAGAGGTGTCAAAATAATTACAGAGGAAGCACGTGGAAGTGACCCACGTCAAGCCTTTTATGTAGGATCTGGTATAAATTTTGAATTTTATATTTTTATATTGAAATTTAAAAAAAAAAAAAAATTTTTTTTCAAAATTTTATTTTTTTCAAAATTTTATTTTACATAATTTTAGGTGATACTCATAGGATCAGTCCTCAAGCTCAAAATGCGCTTTCTTCATTGACCGTTGGTATGGAGAGTACAGGACTCGTATTTCAACAGGTAAAACACATCATTATGCATTTTGACTACATTTTGACCACAAATTAACCACAAATTAACCCCAAATTTTTCATATTTTTTTTTTAGCTTTACTACTCTGGGCGTCACCAATGGTGGATGATTAACGATATTGGGAATAATTTATGGAGTTTACAAAATGTTAGAGTAGGAAAGTGTATGTCTAACGAAAATGGGTACAAAATATACACAATTTTTCACAATTTTGGTACTTTTTCTAATTAAATTTTTACAATTTTTTTTTTACTTGGGATAGGAAAAACAATCAAACTATTGGACAAATTTGTGACAAGAGCGCTTTGAATCAAGCTTGGAAGATGATACCCATAGCAAAGAAATTGCTTACAGAGAACTTGCACATTGGCAATTAAAAAAAATTTTGGAGTTTCAAGGGTTAATCAATTAAAAAAAAAATTTTTTTTGAACCACACTGTATATCCTTACAAAATTTAAATTAGCAGTTTTTCCCTATTTTCCCCAATTGTTATAATTTTGTCAGTCAAGGAGTCAAAATCAGTCAAAATTAAACTATGTAAATGGTAGGTAAAAATATTTATTTTAGTAATACTAAAAATAGTAAATTAATTTGTAGTTTTTTAGTCTTCTAATAATAAATTTTGCTAATTCGATTCATTTGTAGTGAAAGTTGAAAATAAAATTGACACAATTCTCGTCAGTCCCCTTGTCATGTAAATTATAAATGAAAGTTTTCATTTATAATCGAAAATTTTATTAATCCATCCATATTTATTTGAATTAATTCATTTAGTATTTAAACCTCAACCAAATTGTTGTATTTTGTGTAGAGCAAATTTTGTTAGTTTTTTTCATTTTCAGAAAATGAAAATCTATTATTTCCAATTTTTCGTTGGCATTATTTTTGCACTGAGCCTTTTTATAATAAAATCGGAACAAGTTGAAATTGAAATACGAAGATTTTATCGAATTGAGAATGCTGATTCAACTGTAAGGTTTACAAAATAAAAAATAAAATTTAATTCACTGATTTTGAAATTTCTAATAATTTTTTTTTTTTTTTTTTTTTTTTTGCAGATTTTAACAGTTGGTGGTGAAAGAGTAGAGAATGTAAAAATTATTACCCAGTATCCTACGAGTTATGTTAAAGATCCAAAAATTCAATCATTTTGGATTGGTAGTCGAGTTGGAATCGGTTAGTTTGAAAATTTTATATTAAATTTTATAAAAAATTAAAAAATTTTTTTTTTTTTTTTTTTTTTTTTTTAGATTCTGGAATTTATGAAATCAGTCCAACAGCTCAAAATACGGCAATCAGTTTGGTACTAGAAGAAAAAGAAGAAAGTAGCTTATTATACCAACAGGTAAAATTTAAGAATTTACAAAAATTTAAAATTCCTGGTTATACTCATATGATATTCATTGCACATGCGCAGATCCGACATTTTAGAAATTCTCAATGGTGGAGAATTTTGGATATTGAAAATAACAACTGGCATATTATCAATGACAAAACTAATTTATGTTTGGCTTCACGAGGGTAAGTTCAAAACCTAAGAAGTTTACCCACTAGAAAAATTGAAAAATTCCCCCCAAAAATGTTGCAATTTTACTATTCAAATTTTACTATTTAATTTTATTTTGATTTGATTGGCCAGCCATTTTTTGAACTTTTAATCTTTTTAGTATATTTTTATTGAAAGACCTGGTATATTAGATCATTGTATTTTATTTATTTATTTATTTTTTTATTAATTATTTTTTAAATTTATTAGGAATGGAATGCAAGTTGGTTCAGAATTGTGCGACCTCAGCGCCAAAAATCAAACCTGGATTTTCAATATTGAGAAAAAAGCTGGATCTTTTCCATAATTTTTAGTAAACAGTGGGTAATTTTTTTTTGAATTTGCATTTATTAAAAAAAAATAGCTTTCATGAGTTGAGAAAATATTTATGAGTTTTACACAGGCATGATTATATTAAATAGTAGTATTTAATCAAAATAAAATTACTTGTAAAAATTAAGTACACACTGTATTAATTATACATTATTTCGTCTAGAATTATGGTTACAATTTTTGAATTCTTTTTAAAATAATTTCTGGCAACTTGTTTGGCAACTTGGCAAACATTAGAAAAAATACAGTCAAATTAGAAAAAAATTTTTTTTTTCAAAAAATACAGTCAAATCTTGGTATAAAAAGTCTAAATACAGCTACTATTATAACAGCATAAAATATAGTGTTTGCTATGACAACTCCATTTGTGAGAATTAATAAATTGGACACCTTTCGTGAATTTTCCCGATAAAAAGTTAAAGTATCAGAAAGAGCATTCAAAAGTAGGATAGGAATTTGCAAAAATCAAGTCAATAGCTCAGCCGAAAAAAAAGTTACGAATTTTTTTATTAATTAAATCCAATTTAGTTGAATTTTATAGTTCACTTGTACAGCAAATTAAAGTGCAATTGGCAAAGTGGCATTTACAGCAAAATCTTAGTCACAAAAATGTCTACCATTCCATCAATTACAGAAGTAAAAACTCAGCAGCACAAATTCGTATTTCGAGCCGGCCCTGACAGGTCGACCTTCAAACAGTACAATTAGCAGTGTCATTTACAGCAGTAAAATCTTAGTCAGAAAAGTGTCTACTATTCCATCATTTACAGCAGTAAAAACTAAGCCGCACAAATTCGTATTTCGCGCCGGCCCTGACAGGTTAACATAAACTGATTTGTTAAGCAACTGCACAAAAATTCTTTTAGGTTCAAAACTGACTATCTATGAGAGTGCGCAGGGGCACAAGAAGTTAACCTCTTGAATGACATTATTGTCATTATATCAATCATGTCACACCATTATTGGCGTGAGATGAATGACCCTGCACCATTGGCGTGAGATGAATGACCCTGCACCATTGGTGTGACATGAATGACCCTGCACCATTGGCGTCAGATGAATGACCTTGTATATAAACTGAATAAAACTGTATGTAAATAATCCCAAATTATGTGACACTGATGCCATGTTTTTTACAATACTCAACTTTGAGTTGTCGTCGTAACACTTTCCCTGCGGGTGACTTTGGTAAGGCATCGATAAACTCAATACCACCCTTCAATTGCTTAAAGTAAGCAATCTTATCTTTTAGAAAATGATGAATTTCATCAGCTGTTAATTTATCATCTTTGGCAACAATGTAACCACGTGGAAGTTCACCAGATTCTAAATTTGGTATTCCCACCACAGCCGCTGCAGCTATATTTGGATGTTGACGAAGTATTTCTTCAAGTTCAGCTGGAGCTACCTGTAAATCCATAAAATCCTTTAACAATTCAATCAAAATGAAAAAAAAAATTATAATCAAATCCAAGGTACCTGAAAACCTTTGACCTTGATTAATTCCTTGAGACGATCAACAATGTATAAATATTCACTATCGTCATAATACCCAATGTCACCAGTATGAAGCCATCCATCTGAATCTATTGTCTCCCTTGTAGCTCTTTCATTTTGCCAGTAACCTTTCATAATCTGAATGTAAACATATCGAAAATTAACCTATCGACAGTAAACATCGAAAAAAAAAATTTTTTTTTTTAATTTATGATATTTTGACATTAATAATGAAATCAGTCTAATAATTACATAATCAAAATCATTACCTGAGGTCCCTTAGCACATATTTCACCACGTTCATTTGGTCCTAAACTTTTTCCAGAACCATCAGTAGCTATAATTTTTAAAAAAGTACTTGGAAATAATGTTCCTGAAGATCCAACTTTGGTATTCTTTGATGATTCAGGTAAAACTGAAACTCCACCAGAAACTTCAGTCATGCCATAGATTTCTTGAAAGAAAAAGTATTTGTCAGCTTTTTCCAATAATTTTTGAATAAGCCATGCCCCTACTGGAGCTCCTCCTCCAACAATAGTATGAATTGATTCAAATTCTTTTCGACCATACTCAGGATTGGCTGCTATATGTGCAATTAGCGGTGGTACTAAGTGAAGAATTGTAGGCTGTTGAAGAGTCATAATTAGAGTCATAATTAGAGTCATTTTATGTACTGGATGTACATTATTCAAATTCAACCAATCAGATTTGAATATTCAAAATTTGGCTAAATTTGAGTTGTTAAAATTGGAATTTTTTTGAAATTGAATTATTTTGGAATTTGATGAGACATCAACTCTAAGAGATCTTTTAAAATAGTTATATAAATCGTAGTTAATATTTTTTACAACCTGAAGTAAGTACCTTATGTTCTCGAACAATTTTGAGGTAAATTGAGGGGTCAAACTTAGGCATAATAACCGTATGTGATCCACCAAATACACCAACAATTGGAAATGTTACAAATCCAAAAACATGAAAAAATGGCAACACTGTAAGTCAAAAACAGAAAGTTTAGTATTAGTATTAGTATATTTTTTTATGTTATTTATAATTTAAATTATATGTAATATGATAAATTAATTGGTAACTTACGACCAATTATTCGCTCTTCACCGTTACACTTGAATGTTACACAACCTGGTTGAAAAAGTTGTGACAAATGTGTAACTAAATTGGAATGTGTCAGCGAGACACCTTTTGGTAGACCTGTAGTTCCACTTGAATATGGAAGTAAACAAATTTCTTCAGTTGTATCAATTTCTGATCCTTTTAAAAAATTTGCTCCAATAGGATTAGTCTTGATCATTTCACTATATGTATGACATCCATCATGAGGTGGTCCAACAACGATTATAGACTCTAATTTTGGATAAGATTCCTTCAAAGTACGAATTATTGGTAAAAATTCAGGAGAGGTGATAACACATCTACAATCCGTATCTTGAAGTTGTCGTAACATCTCAACTATTCAAAATAATAATTTTTTAGTACTAAATTTAAATTAAAATGGTTTATAAAAATCAACATACGAGTTTGATACATTGGATTGAAAGGACTTGGAATCATCCCAGCATCCATAATACCAATAAGTATGGAAGCATAATGAATATTATTTGGAAGTACTATTCCTATTCGATCTCTTCGTTGAAGTCCAGTAGTTTGGAGTAAGGCTGCTGCAAAACTTTTACTATTTTTGTATACTTCATCATGAGACAACTTGGCACCAGTGAGACCGCATTCCTGAAATCAAACCAAATATATTTTACTTAAAATTTCTTAAAAAAGAAATTTTTCACATTTTTTCATAAATTTGAACATTTGAATGAATTTCAAAAAAATATATTTTTGACAAAAAAATTTTATTTTACCAAAAAAAATTTTTTTTGAACCTGGGCTTTGATTTTTAACACTGTATATAATAAATTATTAACCCTAACAACGTCCACTTACAAAAGCTGTTGATTTCTTCCAATTTCCATTTTTTGAAGACGCCCACAAAAGTTCGGGAAGTGTAACTCCGACAATTTTATCTACAGTTTGAAATTTTGATTTAAGAATAATTTCTGAAGATAACAACTTTCCGGAAGTTGATATTGATCTTATTTCTGTGTTTTTGTAATTGTAACTATTAAGTCTATACCATCCTAGCCAAGATCCAAAATATAATTTTGTTAATCGTACTTTTGATGCTAAAAACCTATACAGTGGTGCCATTTTGTTCAACAATAGTCAACAAAAACAGTATTGGAAAAAATATTTTTGCACGCCAACAATTTATGTGAGAAATGGACAAAAAATTGATTTTAGCAATCAGAATAAACAAAATTGAGTGTTGTGGCCTAGCTTATAAAATTGTTCTGTAGTCACTAAGAATTTGAAATAGCAAGAGGAAATGTTCAATAATAAGTGATAAGCTGATTTATCTTTAAAATTAAGTAAAAAATAAGTTAGTTAAACTGAACAGAGATTTTATAGGAATATATGTATATATAGGGATACAACTAAAAAGTTTGCATAAATTTCGTCAAGGTTTCAATTTTTTGCTCAACAGAATTTTTAATCACTTTACAAAGTCAAGTTTTGTTTGCAATGAACTCCTAACACCAGCAGACAATAGAGTAAATAAGCAACGCAAAAAGAATAACATTAGAAATCAACAATGTTGATAAATTTATTGAACTTTGAGTTAATATCCGCAAATACTTCAAGTATACAGTATGTTTCAGTGAAATAGCACACATGGAAGATACTTTTCGCCCATGCTATTTCGTAACCAATTTTTTTAGTACAAATGATAACAGTTTCAGAAAGAGATTTCAAAAGTAGTATATCACGTTGAAAAAATCAAATCTCTACGATCACTGGGTCAAAAGTTATAATTTTTGAAAATTTGAAATTTTTGAATGTTCTTTTGAGACGATATAACTATGAGATGGGAGTTTCAAAAGAAGATCCAAAAATTTCAATTTTTCAAAAAATTATAACTTTTCACCCAGTGATCGTGGAGACTTAATTTTTTCGACGTGATACACTACATTTCAAAACTCTTTCTGAAACTTTTATCATTTGTACCAACAAAAATTGGTTGGCAAAGTATATGTTTTTAATGAAATAACCCACTACTTTCTCTAGCAAAATAGAATGGGCCAAACGTATCTTCCTTATGTGCTAATTCACTGAAACAGACTGTNCCACTACTTTCTCTAGCAAAATAGAATGGGCCAAACGTATCTTCCTTATGTGCTAATTCACTGAAACAGACTGTATATTTGCTGTAAAAATGTTTTATAAACTTTCTTATATACTGTAAGACTAACTAAACTTGAATCCAGATATGTCGTAGCCGTCAAAAATTCTAATGATTGAGTAGACAGCACAACATAAATGACTATTTAACACAATACGACATAAAAAAAATATTATAAACGGAATAAAATCAAATTACACTAATGCCATTCAATGACTATATAACATAACTACCACTTACCAATATACTATGAATAAAACAAACTAATTTAAGACTAATCGCATGTTTTTGAAAAATATTCAGTCTTGAGTTGTCGCCGTAATAATTTCCCTGAAGGTGACTTTGGTAAAGTATTGACAAATTCAATACCACCCTTCAATTGTTTATAGTAAGAAACCTTATCTTTTAAAAAATAATGAATCTCATCAGCTACCAAATTCGAATTTTTGGCAACAATGTAAGCACGTGGAAGTTCTCCAGATTCTGAATTTGGAATACCAATCACAGCCACTTCGGCTATATTTGGATGTTGACGAAGTATTTCTTCAAGTTCAGCTGGAGCTACCTGTAAATTAACAAAAAGTTATCATAAATTATATCATTTTAATTATGTATTATTAACCCTCGAGGGATATTTATATTCATACAATTCTATAAAAATGAACTTATTATTCAAGTGTGATTGGTTGAATTTGAGTTTTTTTTTAATTCTTCTTGGTTTATTAATACTAAAAAATTAACAGGTATCATCAATACTATTTACCTGATAACCTTTGACCTTGATTAAATCCTTGAGTCGATCAACAATATATAAATATTCCGTATCATCATAATACCCAATATCCCCAGTGTGGAGCCAATCATCAGAATCAATTGTTGCTCGTGTGGCTGCTTCGTTTCTCCAGTATCCTTTCATAACCTGAAAGTAACACCTTAAAAACTGTCAACAAACTTTCTATAATTAAATTGTAGATACACGAATATTTTCACCTGAGATCCTTTGACACAAATTTCACCATGTTCATTAGGTCCTAGACTTCTTCCTGAACCATCAGTGGTTATAACTTTTAATAATGTATTTGGATACAGTGTCCCAGAAGAGCCAATTTTAGTATTTTTTGAAATTTCAGGCAAAAGTACAAATGCTCCGGTCGATTCAGTCATTCCATAAACTTCTTGAAATAAAAAGTATTTATTAGCTTTTTCTAAAAGTTTTTCAATAACCCAACGTCCCACTGGGGCTGCTCCTCCTACAATTGTATGAACGTTTTCGAATTCTTTAGGTCCATAGTCTGAATTCCCTATCAAATGTACCAAAAGTGGTGGAACTAAATGAAGAATTGTAGGCTGTACATCAAAGCATATAGATATAAATTTAAATTATTAACCTTTATATTATTAAAGCAGTGACTAGGTACCTTGTGCTCTCGAACAGCCTTAAGAAAGGTGTTAGGGTCAAACTTAGGTAGGCAAAGGGTATGTGCTCCAGCAAAAACACCAATAATTGAAAATACTATAAATCCAAATATATGGAAGAACGGCAACACTGTAAGTACCAAAAATTCCTTTTATAAAATTTCAAATTTGGTAAAGGATATTCAATTAATTTAGAAATCAATTTGCTAAAATTTGATAAATTACACAACTTACCACCAATTATACGCTCTTCACCGTTACATTTCATCTCGAAGCACCCTGATTGTAAAGCTATTGACAAATGTGACACAATATTGAAATGTGTCAGTGAGACACCTTTTGGTAGACCTGTAGTTCCACTTGAGTATGGAAGTATACAAATTTCTTCAGTTGTATCAACTTCTGATCCTTTTAAAAAATTTGCTCCAATAGGATTAGTCTTGATCATTTCATTATATGTATGACATCCATCATGAGGGGGTCCAACAATAATGATTGACTCTAGTTTTGGATATGATTTCTTTAAAGTACGTACTATTGGTAGAAATTCAGGTGAAGTGATGACACATTTACAATCCGAATCTTGAATTTGTCGTAACATCTCAGCTACTCAAAATAATAATTTTTTAGTACAAAAATTAAATTAAAATATTATGTGAAAAAATATACCAGCTTGATATTTAGGATTTATAGGACTTGCGATCATCCCAGCATCCATAATACCAATAAGTATGGCAGTGAAGTGAATACTGTTTTCAAGTACTATTCCTATGCGGTCTCTTCGTTGAAGTCCAGTAGTTTGGAGTAAGGCTGCTGCAAAAGCTTTACTATTTAGGTATAGTTCATCGTGAGACAACTTGGCACCAGTGAGACCACATTCCTAAAATCAAACCAAGTATATTTTTAAAATTTCAAAAAAATATTTTTTCATATTTTGTTACATATTTGAACATTTGAATGAATTCCAAAAAAAAAATTTTTTTTGGCAATTATTTTTTTGAATTGTTCGGTGATTGGTAACACTGTATTGTACATAATATTAAACAAATACCCACTTACAAAAGCTGTTGATTTCTTCCAATTTCTATTTCTTGAAGACGCCCAAAGAAGTTCGGGAAGTGTAACTCCAACAATTTTTTCTACGTTTGGAAATTTTGATTTAACAATTATTTCTGAAGATAATATTTTTCCGGAACTTGAAATTGATCTTGATTCTATGTTTTTCTGACTAATAAGTCTGTACCTTCTTTGCCAAGAGTCAAAATGTAATTTTGTTAATCGTACTTCTGATGCTAAGAACTTACACAGTGATGTCATTTTGTCGATGAATAAACCGTATTGAAAAAAAATTTTTTTTTTTGTTCACACTAAAACTTGATGTTAAACTTGACCAAAAATTATCATAATCAGCAGGCCTAGGATTTATACTTTTTTAAGTATTTATACTTTTTTAAGTTTTTTTAACTTTTTTAAGTATTTGGTGCATTAGTCATTAAAAAGTACTTACGTAAGTATTTTCTGTGTTTTAATCATTATAAATTACTTATGTAAGTATTTTAGTACTTACCAACTTATTTTTCTAAATAGATAAGAAGTTTTGGTGAGCAATTATTTTTGGTGGTTGTTAATATCCCCATATATGAACTAGGGTATCAAGTAATAGTGTAACTTTTCCGAAAATTTTTCTCTAACACTCCCTGCCACTTTATTTCTCACGCCACTTCCATTCAATATGCCGAAAGCGATAAAATCTCGAAAGGCTTTGCTGAAACAGTGGCTGGAAAAAATTCCTAAAAAGAATCATTTTCGGACAGATTCCACCGAACAGCGTATACTGTGTGAGGTAATTATCTGTATTCAAAGTTTAACTATTTCGATCCTTATGTGAGTAATAATCACGAGGTTAACACGATGTTACATAGTGTACATTTCTACTCTATTACTGTACCCTTGGAGTNTGTGAGTAATAATCACGAGGTTAACACGATGTTACATAGTGTACATTTCTACTCTATTACTGTACCCTTGGAGTTTAGACTTATGAGTCATCATTTAAGCTTAAAGTTCATTGTTACGCTTCTAAACCTAACTATTTTTAAATTAAAATTATCAGTCTCAAAAGAACTCCCAAAGTATCATATATATATATAATTATATATCTCAGAGAGAGATATATAATTTTTGGTTAACAGTTGACTTAGTTGGCTTATGTTCACTTAACTCGGCATTTTACTGCGGACAATAATTGGTTTCACGCTGAAGAAAGATCAGAATAGCCAGGTAATTTTTCCCTATACCTTAACGGTTAGATTGCTAGATGATGACATTAATGCAATTAAAGACACTTTTTATATTATAGCCATGTGGACAGCTATATGATTTTGCTCAATATCATGACTTCGTACAACACACTAATACGAAAGGACACGTGAAATCTTCTGCTAAATTTGACGTTCAACACGAACGACAGTTACTTTTAACTGATCTTCATTCTCCGAAGAATGAATTTTTTATGGAATTCACCCAGGCAATGTTGGCAGCCGGTATCGCATGGAACAAGTTAAGCAATCCAACCCTCCGGAATTTTTTGGAAAAACACATGAGAAAAAGTATTCCAGAGCAGTCGACTTTAAGNTTAAGCAATCCAACCCTCCGGAATTTTTTGGAAAAACACATGAGAAAAAGTATTCCAGAGCAGTCGACTTTAAAAAAGAATTACTTGCCAAAAATATACTCAAAGGTGAGAATTAACAAACAATTATATTGCCTACCTTCATCCAGATGTTATTTGATAACAAGTTAGTGCTTAGGAACAGTCTAATTCTCAAAATTTACTTCAGTGCATGCAAGCGACTGGCGAACACATAGGCGACTATCCTATTTGGATTGCAGTAGATGAGACTACGGACGTTGATGGAAAATATATTGCACATTTGCTAGTTGGGGCATTGAAGAAAGATGGTCTATCGAAGGCACATATTCTGATGAGTCGACAGTTGCAAGCGACAAATAACTCTACTATCACACAGCTCGTTTTTGATTCATTCCGTGAGTTATAAAAATTTATATTAAGAAAAAATATATAGTTGGTTAAGTTAGTATGTTTGAATTCAGAAATTTTATGGCCGACCTCTACTCAAGCTCAGATTGAAAGGAAATTCCTTTTGTTCCTCTCTGACGGAGTGCCATATATGGTGAAAACAGGAAAAAACTTGAAAGTAATGTATCCTAAATTACTTCATGTCACGTGCTTAGCTCATGGAGTTAGTTGCAGAAGAAATTCGGCACTTTTTTCCGGAAGTAGACAAACTAATTGGCTCCGTGAAAGCTGTATTTCGTAAATCCCCATCTCGTACTTTGGCTTTCAAGCACATGTGCCCAGAACTAGGGTTACCACCTCGCCCAGTTTTGACGAGATGGGGAACATTGCTCAACGCTGCGGATTACTTTGCAGATAACTATCAATCCGTAAAGGCAGTGATCGATTCTTTTGATCCCAATGAAGCCAAATCTATAGAGTCAGCACAATCGCTGTTCAGTAAGCCTGACATCATACGTGATCTTTCGATTATTTCGTCCAATTTTTTGTTTTTGAACTATGCTCTAAAAAACTTGCAAGAAAACTCGCTCAGTGTATCCAAAATTTTGGAAATTGTGGACCGTGCAACTGAAACATTGAAATTGGGTAGTGGCGAAATTGCGAAAGCTGTACTTCACAAGGCTTTGACTACTTTAAAAAAAATCCGAACCTTGGCGAAATTAAATCAATTTCCAAAATTCTGAACGGTGAGTCTGTGAGCCTACAAGGTATCTTATCTGAATTTGAACCTTATCGGATTGCAGCTTTTAGTTTCGCAACACTCACTACAGTTGGCCCGGAGAGAAGTTTTAGCATTAGAAAGAGTCTTCTTTCAGATAATCGACGGTCTATTACAGCCGAACACACGGAAATGGAACTCATTTCTCACTTCGAATTATCAGAACTGGAATAATTTTTCAAATAAACTAATTAGTATTGCTCTTGTATTTGGTTCATAATAAAAATTTTAGCAATTTTTTTAGTAAGTATTTCTTCGTTTAGAAGCAAGTTTTTAACTCAGTATAACCTTGTATAAATCCTAGACCTGAAATCAGTAAATACAATAAGCAGCTGAATATTATGGTCCAGCTTATAAAATTCTTGTGTAGTTACTAAGGATTTGAAATTTAAAGAGTAGAAATTCTACAATAATACGTGAAAAGTTGATTATAATCTTTAAAACTAAGAAAAAAATGTAATTAAATAAAAATGGCAAGGTCGACCAAATGCCTAATTTGCATAAAATTATATAATCCTCATTAGAGAATAAGGGGGAGCATTGACACAGAACGCCAGAACAACGACATAGAAGGCAAAAGGGATCCGGATAAAAATCTTCCTTCCAGTTTGCTTATTTCACATCAAAAATCACTTGCAGAAAAAAAAGCTCATCAAGAAGTTAAATGAAACTTTTTTGCACCATTTTGTGTTCGATTATGCAATATCAAAAAAATTAATTGGACAAAAAACTAGCATAAAAGTTCAAAGAAATTGTTTTTGCACCAATCTTATTCAACTATATCACACCATTTTTAAGGTTTCAATTGAACTTTTGGTGTCACAAATAATAATAACGAATAGAACAAAATGAAATTAATTCCATATTTTTGAGAATGCAGTCAAGACTCGTTACAACTTTATAAGCTTTAAAATCATGACCGGAGTGCTCCAACAACCGATCACTTAATTCTGGAAGAGATAATTCTAGAGGTGTCAAAATAATTACAGAGGAAGCACGTGGAAGTGACCCACGTCAAGGCTTTTATGTAGGATCTGGTATAAATTTTGAATTTTATATTTTTATATTGCATTGCAAAAAAAAAATTTTTTTTCAAAATTTTATTTTACATAATTTTAGGGGATACTGATAGGATCAGTCCTCAAGCTCAAAATACTTTCNACGTGGAAGTGACCCACGTCAAGCCTTTTATGTAGGATCTGGTATAAATTTTGAATTTTATATTTTTATATTGCATTGCAAAAAAAAAAAAATTTTTTTCAAAATTTTATTTTACATAATTTTAGGGGATACTGATAGGATCAGTCCTCAAGCTCAAAATACTTTCTCTATTGACCGTTGGCATGGAGAGTACAGGACTTGTGTTTCAACAGGTAAAACACATCATTATGAATTTTGATTCCAGTTTGAACTCAAATTAACCCCAAATTTATCATATTGTTTTAGCTTTACTACTCTGGGCGTCACCAATGGTGGATGATTAACGATATTGGAAATAATTTATGGAGTTTATAAAATGTTAGAGTTGGAAAGTGTGTCTAACGAAAATGGGTACAAAATATAACACAGTTTTCCACAATTTTGGTACTTTTTCTAATTTTTATTTTTACTTGGGATAGGAACAACAATCAAACTATTGGACAAATTTGTGACAAGAGCGCTTTGAATTAAGCTTGGAAGATGATACCCATAGCAAAGAAATTGATTACAGAGAACTTGCACATTGGCAATTAAAAATTTTTTTGGAGTTTCAAAGGTTAAGACTCATAGTACTTTGAGATTATAGAAAATTTACGGGAACGAAAATGATAGAAAAGTTGTGCTAGAATTAACAGCTGTCTATTCCTCACCGAAATGTGTAAGGAAGATTATCAAGGGGACAACTAGCCTGTGTTCATAAAGTCACTACACAGTTGAGAAAATGTGTTCCCAT
The DNA here is from genome assembly GCA_002738285.1 of Holacanthella duospinosa. NCBI lineage: Eukaryota > Metazoa > Arthropoda > Collembola > Poduromorpha > Neanuridae > Holacanthella > Holacanthella duospinosa. Next base: position 14,266 of record NIPM01001411.1, read on the forward strand.
CCCCACAACTCCTCTCAAACAGAATTTGTTTCTCTTGAGTTTGAGTGGAGAGGATTGCATTGAGGGACTATGACATTTATACATGCCTCATAGTTTTTTCAACCAATCAGAGACCTCCAAAATGAGTCACGTTTCATAGTTGTATTTATCTCATAGTTTCATAGTCCTACAGTACTATGAAGCGTTCTATACAATTGCGGGAATTGGGCCAGTATATCAATTTGTAGTTTTTTAGTCTTCTAATAATAAATTTTGCTAAATAATTCGATCCATTTGTAGTGAAAGCTGAAAATAAAATTGACACAATTCTCGTCAGTCCCTTTGTCATGTAAATTATAAATGAAAGTTATATTTTATAATCGAAAATTTTATGAATTAATCCATATTTATTTGACCGGATACAAAACAAAATTAACCGACTCCTATACTCTTGCCTATTTCCATCAGTATACAGGAAACAAGCGAAATACTACAATAAGTGTAAAAACTCTAAACCAAAACGGGCTTCATACTACAAGTCCAACGACGTCAGCATCAATCAAATCCTACAAGACTAAAATACTAACAATTCAAGAAAGAGCAGATTGGACAAGATTGCGAAATGTACAAAAACTCTTGAATTCACCCGTCCCACTCAAACACAACTTCTTCAAGTTTTCTTCAAACACAAGAACATCAAGAAGTCTCCAACTATTACAAGTAGACACTTGCAATTCTGAAACCTTTAAAAGGTCCCTCAAAGCCAAGACCTGTAAACTCTGGAATTCTCTTCCTAAGACATGGACAATGGGCGAAATTGAACAAAACAAATTNCAAACACAAGAACATCAAGAAGTATCCAACTATTACAAGTAGACACTTGCAATTCTGAAACCTTTAAAAGGTCCCTCAAAGCCAAGACCTGTAAACTCTGGAATTCTCTTCCTAAGACATGGACAATGGGCGAAATTGAACAAAACAAATTTAAAGACAGTATATATAACCATCTAGTTTCACAAAGATCCTCGATCTGATTAAAATTCTGACATTTCCCTACTCTTAATACACACTTAAAATTTTCTTCTAAAAAAAATTTTTTTTTTTTTTAATTTAATGTATTTACATTTTTTCTTAGATTAAATAATAGTTTTAGTCCAGTCTCACTTCGGGAAGAACAGCTTATGTAATAGTTGACGGAGAAAAGACTTAAATAAACTCAATCAATCAATCAATTTGAATTAATTCAATTAGTATTTAAAACTGAACCAAATTGTTATATTTTGTGTAGAGCAAATTCTGTTAGTTTTTTTCATTTTTAGAAAATGAAAATGTATTATTTGCAATTTTTCGTTGGCATTATTTTTGCACTGAGACTTTTTATAATAAAATCGGAACAAGTTGAAATTGAAATACGAAGATTTTATCGAATTGAGAATGCTGATTCAATTGTAAGTTCTACAAATAAAAAATAAAATTTAATCTACTGATTTTGAAATTTTTAATAATTTTCTTTTTTTGCAGATTTTAACAGTTGGTGGTGAAAGCGTGGAGAGTGTAAAAATTATTACCCAGTATCCTACGAGTTATGTTAAAGATCCGAAAATTCAATTATTTTGGATTGGTAGTCGNAGAAATACGAAGATTTTATCGAATTGAGAATGCTGATTCAACTGTAAGTTCTACAAATAAAAATTAAAATTTAATCTACTGATTTTGAAATTTTTAATAATTTTCTTTTTTTGCAGATTTTAAACAGTTGGTGGTGAAAGCGTGGAGAATGTAAAAATTATTACCCAGTATCCTACGAGTTATGTTAAAGATCCGAAAATTCAATTATTTTGGATTGGTAGTCGAGTTGGAATAGGTTAGTTTGAAAATTTGATATTAAATTTTATAAAAATTAAAAAAAATTTTTTTTTTAGATTTTGGAATTTATGAAATCAGTCCAACAGCTCAANAATTTTTTTAAGATTTTGGAATTTATGAAATCAGTCCAACAGCTCAAAATACTGCAATCAATTTGGTACTAGAAGAAAAAGAAGAAAGTAGCTTATTATACCAACAGGTAAAATTTAAGAATAACAAAATAAAAAATTCCTGGTTATACTCATATGATACTCATTGCACATACGCCTATCAGACATTTTAGAAATTCTGATTTAAAGTGATGAGGGTCGTAATCCACATTATATTGAAAAGAAAGTTTATTCAATATACCAAACGTTTCGACTTGTTGTCTTCTTCAGTGGATGAGATAATAATTATCTCAATCTTCAATTATTGAAGATTTGAATTAAGAATTAAGAATTGTGTAAAGAAATTTAAAAATGTTGGATTTGATAATGGTAGGAAAGTTTTGTTTTAGTTTTTCGAATTTGAAAATCTTGTTGTTATGCCAATTTCCTTAGAACCGAGAAGGCCTAGAAATTCTCAATGGTGGAGAATTTTGGATATTGAAAATAAAAATTGGCATATTATCAATGACAAAACTAATTTGTGTTTGGTTTCACGCGGGTAAGTTCAAAATCTAAAAAGTTTACCCACTAGAAAAATTCAAAAATTCCCCCAAAAAAATTTCAAATTTTACTGTTCAATTTTATTTTGATTTGATTGGCCAGCCATTTTTTGGACTTTTAATCTGTTTAGTATATTTTTATTGAAAGATTTGGTATATTAGATCATAGTATTTTCTATTAATTATTATTTTATTTTTTTATTAATTATTTTTAAATTTATTAGGAATGGAATGCAAGTCGGCGACCTTAGCGCCAAAAATCAAACCTGGATTTTCATATTGAGAAAAAATCTGGATCCTTTCCATAATTTTTTAGTAAACAGTGGATAATTTTTTTTTGAATTTGCATTTATTTAAAAAAATAGCATTCATGAGATGAGAAAATATTTATGAATTTTACCCAGGCATGATTATATTAAATAGTAGTATTTAATCAAAATAAAATTACTTGTAAAAATTAAGTACACATTGTGTTAATTATGCATTATTTCATCTATAACTTTTTGGCCGATGCCGATTTCGGCCGATTCAGATAAAAATATGGCCGATACCGATATATTCGGTGGCCGATTTCATTGCGTAATATTTTAAATAAGTGCCTAACAGTAATAGGATCGATCCTAGCACATTTAAACTTACATTTGAGTCATTATTCTCAACTGAAAATACCATTATATTCTCCATCGTTAATTCTGTCATAGCAAAGGTTCCATCACCCAAAAGATGGTATTTCTAAGCTGCAAGCGACTGCAAAGTTGAATTGTTATTGCAATCAACGTTAACATAATTTGTCATAATGGACCACGTGCACCGGTGGGTGTTTTGAGGTACTGCGAACACCCGTACCCGTACCTTGTTCTTAAAAAGCTGACCCCCTCACGCCCTACTCATACTTAGCCCGTAGTCGTACAGTGTGAAAAATTAAGGGTCTGGTCATGAGCGTACCCGCTCCTCTTCGAAAAATTTAGCCTCCGCACATACCAGGACGACCAAATGTACGCTGTACATTTGCAGGTTACGTAAAATAAATTTTTCTACTAATATATTTAGAGTCTGTTCCTCTAAAACTAAAACAAAAAGTAAGAAGGAAATCGGCCGATACCGATTTATTTTAAAATGGCCGATTTGGCCAATGTGCCGATTTCAGAATCGGCATCGGTCGGTCCCTTGTAAATTCCACACCTTTCGTGAATCTGTGTACCCTAACATATGTGCATTTTTAACATAACTGTTTTGTTAAGCTGCTGTACAAAAATTCTTTTAGGTTCAAAAGTGACCATCTATGAGAGTGCGCAGGGGCACAAGAAGTCAACCTCTTGAATGACATGATTGTCATTGTCAACTATCATTGTAAACTGTCATTGTATTATCAATCATGTTACACCATTATTGGCGTGACATGAATGACTCTGCACCATTGGCGTGAGATGGATGCCCTTGTATATAACCTGAATAAAACTGTATAAAAATAATACCAAATTATGTGACACTGATGCCATGTTTTTTCCAATATTCAACTTTGAGATGTCGTCGTAACACTTTCCCTGCGGGTGACTTTGGTAAGGCTTTGATAAACTCAATACCACCCTTCAATTGCTTAAAGTAAGCAATCTTATCTTTTAGAAAATGATGAATTTCATCAGCTGTTAATTTATCATCTTTGGCAACAATGTAACCACGTGGAAGTTCACCAGATTCTAAATTTGGTATTCCCACCACAGCCGCTGCAGCTATATTTGGATGTTGACGAAGTATTTCTTCAAGTTCAGCTGGAGCTACCTGTAAATCCATAAAATCCTTTAACAATTCAATCAAAATGAAAAAAAAAATTATAATCAAATCCAAGGTACCTGAAAACCTTTGACCTTGATTAATTCCTTGAGACGATCAACAATGTATAAATATTCACTATCGTCATAATACCCAATGTCACCAGTATGAAGCCATCCATCTGAATCTATTGTTTCCCTTGTAGCTCTTTCAATTTGCCAGTAACCTTTCATAATCTGAAGGTAAACATATCGAAAATTAACCTATCGACAGTAAACATCGAAAAAAAAAATTTTTTTTTTTAATTTATGATATTTTGACATTATAATGAAATCAGTCTAATAATTACATAATCAAAATCATTACCTGAGGTCCCTTAGCACATATTTCACCACGTTTATTTGGTCCTAAACTTTTTCCAGAACCATCAGTAGCTATAATTTTTTTAAAAGTACTTGGAAATAATGTTCCTGAAGATCCAACTTTGGTATTCTTTGATGATTCAGGTAAAACTGAAACTCCACCAGAAACTTCAGTCATGCCATACATTTCTTGAAAGAAAAAGTATTTGTCAGCTTTTTCCAATAATTTTTGAATAAGCCATGCCCCTACTGGAGCTCCTCCTCCAACAATAGTATGAATTGATTCAAATTCTTTTCGACCATACTCAGGATTGGCTGCTATATGTGCAATTAGCGGTGGTACTAAGTGAAGAATTGTAGGCTGTTGAAGAGTCATAATTAGTGTCATAATTAGAGTCATTTTATGTACTGGATGTACATTATTCAAATTCAACCAATCAGATTTGAATATACAAAATTTGGCTAAATTTGAGTTGTTAAAATTGGAATTTTTTTGAAATTGAATTATTTTGGAATTTGATGAGACATCAACTCTAAGAGATCTTTTAAAATAGTTATATAAATCGTAGTTAATATTTTTTACAACCTGAAGTAAGTACCTTATGTTCTCGAACAATTTTGAGGTAAATTGAGGGGTCAAACTTAGGCATAATAACCGTATGTGATCCACCAAATACACCAACAATTGGAAATGTTACAAATCCAAAAACATGAAAAAATGGCAACACTGTAAGTCAAAAACAGAAAGTTTAGTATTAGTATTAGTATATTTTTTTATGTTATTTATAATTTAAATTATATGTAATATGATAAATTAATTGGTAACTTACGACCAATTATTCGCTCTTCACCGTTACACTTGAATGTTACACAACCTGGTTGAAAAAGTTGTGACAAATGTGTAACTAAATTGGAATGTGTCAGCGAGACACCTTTTGGTAGACCTGTAGTTCCACTTGAATATGGAAGTAAACAAATTTCTTCAGTTGTATCAATTTCTGATCCTTTTAAAAAATTTGCTCCAATAGGATTAGTCTTGATCATTTCACTATATGTATGACATCCATCATGAGGTGGTCCAACAACGATTATAGACTCTAATTTTGGATAGGATTCCTTCAAAGTATGAATTATTGGTAGAAATTCAGGTGACGTGACGACACATCTACAATCCGAATCTTGAATTTGTCGTAACATCTCAACTATTTAAAATCATTATTTTTAGTATCAAATTTAAATTAAAATGGCAGATAAAAATCAACATACGAGCTTGATACATTGGATTGAAAGGACTTGGAATCATCCCAGCATCCATAATACCAAGAAGTATGGAAGCATAGTGAATATTATTTGCAAGTACTATTCCTATTCTGTCTCTTCGTTGAAGTCTAGTGGTTTGGAGTAAGGCTGCTGCAAAACTTCCTCATGAGACAATATTGGCACCAGTGAGACCGCATTCCTAAAATCAAACCAAATATAATTTTACTTGAAAATTAAAAAAAAAAATTTGTTCATATTTTTTCATAAATTTTAACATTTGAGTGAATTTCAAAAAAATGTTTTTTTGACAAAAAAAAAAATTTTTTTAACAAAAAAAAAAAATTTTTTTTTAAACTGGATTTTTTTTTTTGAAAAAAAAATTTTTTTTAAACTTGGTTTTGATTTTTAACACTGCATATAATAATAAACTATTAACCTAACAATGTCCACTTACAAAAGCCGTTGATTTCTTCCAATTTCCATTTCTTGAAGACGCCCATAGAAGTTCGGGAAGTGTAACTCCAATAATTTTATCTACAGTTTGAAATTTTGATTTAAGAATTATTTCTGAAGATAACAATTTTCCGGAAGTTGAAATAGATCTTCTTTCTGTATTTTTGTAATTGTAACTATTAAGTCTATGCCACCTTTGCCAAGACCCAAAATGTAATTTTGTTAATCGTACTTCTGATGCTAAAAACCTATACACCGGTCCCATGTTGTTCAACAATAGTCAACAAAAACAGTATTGGAAAAAAATTTTTTTTTGTACGCCAACAATTTATGTGAGAGATGGAGAAAAAATTGATTTCAGAATACGGAATAAGCAAAATTGAGTGTTGTAGCCTAGCTTATATAATTATTGTTGTGTAGTTACTAAGAATTTCAAATAGGAAGCGCAAATGTTCAATAATAAGTGATAAGCTAATTTATCTTTAAAATTATGGGAAAAAAAATAGTTACACTGAACAGACATTTTATAGAGATGTATGTATATATGAGGATACAACTAAAAAGTTTGCATAAATTTCGTCAAGGTTTCAATTTTTTGCTCAACACAATTTTTAATCACTTTACAAAGTCAATCTCAAGTTTTGTTTGCAATGAATTCCTAACACCAGCAGACAATAGAGTGAATAAGCAACACAAAAAAAAAATAACATTAGAAATCAACAATGTTGATAAAATTATTGAACTCTGAGTTAATATGCGCAAGTACTTCAAGTATACAGTATGATTCAGTGAAATTGAACACCTGGAAGATAATTTTGGCCCATTCTATTTTGCTAGAGAAAGTAATGGCCTATTTCATTGAAATTTATACTTTCCCAACCAATTTTTTTGGTACTAATGATAACAGTTTCAGAAAGAGATTTCAAAAGTAGTATATCACGTCGAAAAAATGAAGTCTCTACGATCACTGTGTCAAAAGTTATAATTTTTTTAAATTTGAAATTTTTGGATGTTCTTTTGAGACAATGTAACGCTCGTTTTATTGTCTGCGCATGCGTTGTGTACTCCGTGTTTTAGCGTTGTCATAACGCGCTCCACTCGTTTTTGAATTTATTTATGCTTTCTTTAATCATTTATGTACAGAAAATTTCTGTATTAAAAAAAAAGTTAAAATTGTTCAATTGTTTATGGTAAGAATAAGCAAATAGAGAAAGAAAGGAAACCATAAATGAATTTTTCAAACAACGCNAGTTAAAATTGTTCAATTGTTTATGGTAAGAATAAGCAAATAGAGAAAGAAAGGAAACCATAAATGAATTTTTCAAACAACGCATTAAAGAAAAAAACTCCTAGACAACGTATTCACAACGCTTAGACAACACATGCAGAAAGCATAAATTGAT